>CATKHJ010585826.1:0-13193 GCA_949750685.1 Vernicia montana | reverse complement strand
CAAATATATTTCATATTAATTCATGATATTAATTTGCATCTTAAAAATCAAAATCCCTAAATAGACAAATTCCTTCAATTTGGGAAAAATCATTTTTATTCACCCAAATTCCAAATTGATATTGAAATCATTAAATTACTTTATAAACAAACTTAATTAATCAATCAATTTTAATTAATTCAAGCTAAATCCCAAAATCTCTAATTTCTTCATAAACCTTAGAATTTGGGAAAAAATATCAATTTTCATATACAAACTTTAAATTGATTATAGATTCATCAAATTAACATTCCAATAATTCATATTCATCATTTAATTGAAATCAAACCACTTTGATTCTCACAAATCCCTATTTTTCCATAATAAGGTGATTTGGGGGAAAATCTATAATTTCACTTCCAAATCTTAAATTGATCATTGAATCATGAAATTAACATAATATTAATCATATAGCATCAATCAAGCATAAAAAATATTCATCAAATCATATACTTCCCTTATAATATCAATATGCCTCCAAAAATTCAAATTTTGTATAAAATCACCATAATTCAATTTAACACTTCCAATCCACTTTTTCTATACCCCAAATGAACTTAGATATCATTAAAATTAATTTAGAACACTTCCCCCCCATATATCTTGGATAGGCCGAACCATAGGGAAAATTTTACCAAAATGAGTTTCATGCCTTTCATGCATATTTTCACATGTTAATCCTTCAATTCCAACCTTAAATTTGTCTATTCCATCAAAAGACATATAAGATAAGTCCCCCTTGATATTCCTTAATTTAATCAAACCATAGAAATGAAAGAAAATTGAAATAGCTACTAACAAACATCAAATTCATATAAGAAACAATAAAAGAAATAATTAAGCACTAACCCTTTACCTTAGGAAATTTAGTTTGCTATCCTTTGAAACTAAGAACAAGTAGAGAGCTTTGGTGTTTGAGAGACTTTGTCTTCCTTTTTCTTTAGGTGGGACGGCAAAAAATGAAGGGAAAGGGTAAAATTTTTTCTTATGTATCATTTACATGAATGGTGGAGATTTTAGCTTTGATAATCAAATGGTTATGCTTGAATCATGATAAATGGTCATGATTTAATTAAGACCAATGGCCATGATCTTCCTTAGGTGTTATGGTGACTAGGCATAAGTGACAATGGTGAATAAAACAAAATAATGAACTTAGTCTTCATTGTAGAGGAATAAGAAGGCAATTGGTGCAAGTAGTTGACTTTAGTCAACTTTGGTGTTTTGTAAGACATGACTTAAGCAAATTTCAATTTCTCTACCATCTATCTCTAAATTATCATTTCTTAGCCTTAATAGAAATTAAATCCAACAAATTGAAACATTAATGGGCCGGCCATGCATGGTTTTGGGCTTTGAAATCCCAAAAGCCCATTTACAAGTCCAAACGAGCAACTTTCGATTCGTAAAATTTTTTCGTAACTTTCTTTCGTTCCTTTTTCACCTGTGTATAAATTCTCACTTTCCTATATCACCATATACCCTTTAACCAATTGATATATTACTCCTTTCAATTTAATTAAACACATAAAAATAATAAAATACCCAATTCGTGCATTTAACATACATTACATACAAAGTTCCATTATGTTCCCATTATCAATTCTATAATGCACTATCTATAAAATATATATATTCTATATCATTTCATAACTCTAATGGGCTATGGAAATCTCGGGTATTACACAGGTGTAGGTCTAGCTAGTTGGCAACATATACAGATTCTGTAGATTATGCCAGTGATTCTGACTATGACTCTGGCTCTGTTTACCCGGTGCAATAACCGGTGGTAGCAGAAGCATAGGCTTTGTGGGTACCGGCCTTGCCCCTATCCTTTATAGCTTTTTCCTTTTCTTTCCGCTCTTTCTTTCTTTTTCTTTTTTTTTTTTTCTATCTGAAGTTAGAAACGAAAGGAAAGAAAGAGATTTGATTCAAAGTTACGATCCCGCAAAGAAGCTTGAACTGAACTCGGTTATCAACTTGAACGAGAGAAAAACAAACCCCATTACTCGATCAGGGGATCTAAGCCACTGTTCTATTCCCGACTCGAAATCCATAAAGGACTTTAAGGGAGAACTGTTGTCTCTATCTCAGCTGCTTTCCCTACTACCGGCACATGAGGGACTTTTTCTCTAAAGCCTACTTCATCTCTCTGATTTCCAACCCCCTTTTTTTCTCTCTAAAGATTTTTGCTAAGGAGGAGTTCCCGATAATCCCTTCATTAGATTTCTCGGAGGCTTTTACCCTCTCTTCTGAAATCACTCCACTTCCATCTCTAAGAAGTGTATCCGATGAATTTCTTCCTAAAATGGTGTCAGTTATGGTCGTAGCAGCTTATGCTACCTCCACATCAAACTTTTTTCCTCCACCTGCTAACAACACTATAGAGGAAGAGCTGGCACAACTGCAGAGGTGATTGGAAGAAAAAGAAGCGAAATAAGAAGAAGAAGTAATCAAGCAGCAAATCTTTCCTCCTCAGATGAGGCTTAGTTCAGCTAGCCCTAGACATATCACATCTCATTAGAAAAGCAGCCATTTCATTATCATCAGAAAAGGGCATCCCATTAGAAAGAATTGAATTAACTAAGTTAGTAAGAATGACTCTTTTTGGGGTCCCCGGAGAAGGCACAATACGTTCTTAGATTCGACATTAGAGGTCAAAGCATTGATTATAAGCGATCGACAACAGAAAAGATCCTGTTAGGGTCACAAGAAAGTCAGTAGTACTAGGGCCTTCGAGTAGGGGATTTCCTTCTATAAGCAAGTGTAGCGAAGTCGAGGCAGGAGGAAGGGAGGGAAGGACAACTCCACACTTTGAATGAGTAGGTTAAGGCATTGAAATGCTCAATAGAAGACACAATAAGGCCAATTAACCCCGCATCGTGTGTCTTAACATACGGGCTAGCAAACAACGATTCTCGGGTATGTTGTTTAGCTATTGGATTTTCGCTTTGAAACTCGGACTAGAACTGGGAGTTCCTCTCCTGAACTCACCAATTGGTGAAGATTCCATTATCAAATCACTCCTAATAAAGCTCTTCGGGTCAGTCTCCATTCCGCTCCTCAATTTGAACATCCGTTCGACTCCCAAGAAAGCCCTACCACTTACAAATCAAGCGAGAAAGTGAGAAGCCTGTGAGAGACTGGAGGAAAGCGGGGATGACCTCATTCTATACATACCTCCTTATGTCATTACGGGATCTAGGAAGGCAGTAGAGAGGAGGGATATGAATTCAAGTGCTATTCCCATAAGAGAATCAAAGAGTGCTCCTACCGCTCTAAGAGAGGATTCCTTCTTAGTAGACTCAAACCAAACCACTTTCTTGGGATTAGGTTGCTTTCTTCTGAGGCTCTCTCCCTGCAATCCAGACTAAGCATTAAGTCAATCCTTTGGACTAGAGTCGTAAGTAGTAAGGGAGTCAGGGAGGGGATACAGAGAAGAAGACAAGCGGGTACAAAGACAGAGGGCTTTCTGACTTAACAAATGGCTTTAGGGACAGGATTTTGCCTGGGATCTCATCTCATACCCAAGCTAAAAGATTTGAAAGTAGGAGTGGGTTCAAAACCCACAGGAGTGACGTTTGCCCTTTCTGTTCGGACTAACGGATGGATTCCTACCTAATAGCTTTACCGCGTGAGTGAATAGTTTAGTATTGTTAGCTTTCCTAGGAGTATAGTTTGATAGCAGCATTGATCGCTTTCTAGATTTATTGATCGATAGCTGTCTTTCTCACTTTCCAAACGCATTGCTTTAAGGCTTTACCATGCCCCACGAGCTAGATGCCGTAAACCAGATGCCTAATGAGTTATCGAAGCGTAATGCCTTAAGGATTACAGACTGACTTTGAGCCTTAGTGCGGAGGTTTTCTCTTACTTGTCTTACAGGACATGACGAATACATGTTGCATGGTACTTGACGTGGGTAATTCTCATATTGAATTCCCTCCAGTTAGACCAGTGATCGGAGTAGTCCTAGACCAGCTCCGACTCCTTTCGACCTAGCCTCTTTCTTTACGCGCTGAAACCTCATTCGACTGCTGGAAAAGGGTTCTTCGACTCATTCTCAACCAGAAGGAATGGAGTTCGCCTTTAAAGCCTTGCTTTACCCTATAATCTAGAATATAAGGTCAGAGCCCTTTCTCCCCCTTTCTGACTAAGACCCTAGTGAGCGATTGCTTTGTATTCTTAGTCTTCTGTCTTCCTCCCGCGAGTGAAGGAGGTATTCGTCGGGACGCTAAAGAACCTGGGGTTCCAGGTCAAATCTGAAATGATTCGGCGCCAAGAGAAAAGGCGTTCATCAGAAATGAGAGTGTTTGGCATGATCTGCTGCATTACTCAAAATGGACAAATTTCAGCATGTGCTCCTTTCGAGAAATGGGAAAAAAAATCTTATTGGATCGAATTAAGTAGAAAATGGAGGTGAAATTGGAGAAGGAAGATGCGCCTCAGACATTGGCCATCTTTTTCATCTTTTTATTATCTATGATAAAACCATATCTTTACTTCTTTTTTGGCTGTCGTTGTGCACAAACCGATAAGGAAATAAGATCTTTTTTTTAGAGTATTCTTCACCGACGTAGCTTAGAATTTCTTCGTCGATCTAATGCATCCGATGAAAAGGCCTACATGACTCTTCTTGTTCAATATGAAAAGAAACTACTTGATCAAGTTTCAAAAGCAAGAAAACGAATGATAAAAATCAATGAAAAAAGGGTTATAAAGTAAGGCTGAACTTATCAGCTTTCTTACTTAATTTAATCTCATAAGATGAGAGAACAAATTTTCTCTTTTCTTTTGTTGCCAAAAGATAGGAGAATGGAAACTGTCTTATGGTTGGGCGGAACATGTGACATTCACAAGTTAAATTCCATTAAGCAACTCTTTTTGGCAGCTGACACTAAAAAGACTCCCATTAATGGAAGAATTCCGTTCGATAGAGGAAGTGGATCATGCGTTACTCGGCTATCCCTAGAAGAAATGAAGAGAACTCTTTGTCTCGCTCTCTTCTCCCCATTTCCGGAGGGACCCCTGTTTGCAAGGCCCCTTGTTTAGTTTTAGCCCCTTAACAAGGTCCCTTGTTTGGTTTTAGCCTAAGGGAGTCAGCCAATATATTTATAGGGTTTATGTTGTAAATTATGGTTTGTGGTAAATATGTAAGTGTGCAGTGTGGGTTTATCTTTAGATCCCGCTTCTTCTTCTTCTTCTTCTTTGTCTTTGTCTTCTTCTTCATCACATGAGGTAGATGATGTGGAATCAGGTTGTGGTGATGTTTCTGCTTCTGATGTTTAGGTTTATGTTCAAGCTTCTGCCTCAGTTTGAGCTTCAGCTTCGGCTTTGCAGCTTCATGGTGGTCAGATTAGCTTTGATGTTGTAGATTTTGTAGTTCCTTGGTTGCCTAGTGCATCAGGACGTAGTGATATTAGTCGTGGATTCGTTCCTCAAAGTCCAATCAACTTGAGCTTCATGACTTTCTGGTCTTTTAAGGATAAATCCATAAGTCGAGGGACCGGTGGGTCTCATTGTCTAGCTCCTTTGTACGGGAACTTGCTTTCTCGTGTCATAACGAGCGCGGGTAATAACAGGCATTTCAATCTCCCATAAGCTTGGGGAGTTGCGCCTCGGTCGGTGCCGTAGTTGTTGAAATCTGCCGCGACAGGCGAAGTTAGTGCAGCAAGCTATGTCACCGAAGGGTTAGCTCCGTAGTGACCAATTTTTGGCATATGACCCTATCCTTATCCTCCAGCCTGGTCGATGTGTAAAACATCAGAAAGAAAGAGAAAGACTTTTACAGGAATCTATCGCAAGATGTGAAAACACCCAATCCCATTCCGACCTCGATGTGTAAAAACGTCTTATGCCATATGTACTGAGATTAATCGAGAGACATGGTCATGTCCAGTAAAAAAGTAGTTTAGGAAGGCAAAGAACATTGATGACCAAAAATCCCATGTTTTCATCTCAATGTTCAATTTCAATTTCTCATAGGAAAGGAAATCGACTGATTACCAAAAATCCCGAGTTTTCATCATAAAAAGAAAAGGTTTCTCGTTCTTTATCTTATGCTTGTTTGTTGGTCAACAACCAACATCCCGTTTAGTTGTTTTCTATTAGTCTCCCCTCTTTCTTTTTTGTTGGGGAGCGGAGCAGTCAAAGAATGAAGCAAAGCAAATGATTGTTCTAGAATGGTTATTCCTCACAATTACTCCTTGTGATGCAGAGGAACCATGGCAATTAGGATCTCAAGACGCAGCAAGCCTTATGATGCAAGGAATAATGGACTTACATCATGATATCTTTTTTTTTCCTCATTCTAATTTTGGTTTTCATATTATGGATCTTGGTTCGCGCTTTATGGCATTTCCACTATCAGAAAAATCCAATCCCGCAAAGGATTGTTCATGGAACTACTATCGATATTCTTCGGACCATATTTCCTAGTATCATCCCTATGTTCATTGCTATACCATCATTTGCTCTGTTATACTCAATGGATGAGGTAGTAGTAGATCTAGCCATTACTATCAAAGCTATTGGACATCAATGGTATCAGACTTATGAGTATTCAGACTATAACAGTTCCGATGAATAGTCACTCACTTTTGACAGTTATACGATTCCAGAAGATGATCTAGAATTGGGTCAATCATGTTTATTAGAAGTGGACAATAGAGTGGTTGTACTAGCCAAAACTCATCTACTTATTATTGTAACATCTGCTTATGTACCTTATAGTTGGGTTGTACCTTCCTCAAGTGTCAAATGTGATGTTGTACCTAGTTGTTTAAATCAGATCTCTATTTTGGTACAACGAGAAAGAGTTTACTATGGTCAGTGCAATGAGATTTGTGGAACTAATCATGCCTTTACGTGTGCGCCCGGAAACATAGGCCGACTGTTGAGCCCACTCTGGCTCAGTCGCACCCCCCGGGTGCAAGCCACCCTAGAAGCAAGCTATTACAGCGAGCGGCTGGAGCTGTAAGGAGCTAAGGAGCAAGGCAATAGATAAGATAGAAGAAGGGGCCAGGCTACCGGTAGAACAGAGGAGATGATTAGGATAACAAACTTGAAACTCGGAGCCCAAGTGGTTGGCGAGCAAGTGGTTAGTGGCCAACAACGCCCTAGTTGATGGCATTCTTCTCTGCGGCTGGCACTTGAGGAACCACGGGGCACTCCATACAGATCAAGCAAGTCTTAGGGATGAGACGCCGGTGCAAGGACCTCAATTCTCATTAGGAGGTTGAACCAAGCACCTATGGAAGTCGGGGCTATCTTGTCCCCATGGGCAATGCAACAGTGTCCTAAGGGAGGAGTTTAGAGGCCTTATAGTAGCACGAACTTTTTTTTTTCTTTCTAGGTCATGCGAAGGGGGCCAGTCCAAGATTGTACTATTCCTCCACAAAGACAATAGATGCTCTCAACGGCTAGGCGCCACTATCTTTCTGAGTTATTCCAGCTTCTTCATGATTTCGTGCCGCGGTGAACAAACAAAACAAAAAAAGAAGAGGGTCGTCTCAACGGAAAGAGAAGGACCTGCAATGGCAGAGACTACTGACCCTATTCTTGTTCCTAGCCGTTTGTTACGAGTTTGGGAAGCATGGAATCCTAAATATGAGGGATCCCTCAAAATAGAGAAGGGCGGGCAGGGCTTCCGCAAGGGCCTCCCCCCTTTTCCCGGTCAAGATAGATGGGAAGGAGCCCTATCAAGTAAAGGCCATAACCAACCTCTTTATTTATGTACGTACACCTTTGTTTCATTTCAGGGTGGGGCAACCCTTCCTCATGCTAATCCAACCATTTTCAAACCTGTCTTTCCCATCCCATGCAATTCAATGGAGGACTTCTCAATTTTTACGATTCCTGGCTCCCTTAGCTTATTCTTATTATATTATAAAAAGAAAAATAACTATAGGGTTCCAAAAGGCTCAATGATCTCTTTCTTCGATAGACTAGTCCAGTGCTCTTCGTGGTTATATTCGTACATGTTCTGACTCACTGGTCATTATGGATCTAGTGGCATGGCGAGGCAAGGGGGGGGCAACTACGAAGCTTCGTGAACTCAACAAATCGCTCCTCTTATAGAATAGAATGCAAGCAAGGTAGCTTGCTTACTCTCCTAGTAGCGTTCATTGGCGACAAGGAAGGAGGCATTGGAAAGACTAGATTATACCATACTAAAGTAACGAGGTTTAAAGATGCTCGACTGAAAGGAACGAAGTACTCTACTGATAAGTTTCGAGTTGGGAGCTCGACTGAAAGGATAGGAGTGGGGTTGATGTAATTGAGAGATCTATTGATAACGTTTAAGAATGAACTCGAGTGATAACGAGAGGAGTGGGAAGGAAGGAAACGAAGCTGACGAAGCTATGGCGAATCTTCTAGAAGGCCGACCACTACATAGAGAGATCCATATACCAGTCATGAGCTATCGCTCATGCCTAGAGAGGCACAGGGCAGGATCGAAGAGCTTAGTGTGAAATGCTCAGGAAAAGAGAAGAAAATGGGTTGTGCGCCCTCCGCCCCATCCTACTAAAAAGAATGAAGATCTTTGATGCCAGCAAGCACAAGCATCCTTGTAGTTGTTGAGGAGTAGGGTTCCAAACCTTGTTTCTTTTTTCTTTTTATAATATAATAAGAATAAGCTCCCATTTCTTTAATAATAAGGTAAGGCTATAAAGCCCTTCCTTCAGCTGGCTTTGGCTTGCGCTGGTTGGAGCTATGAAGCTTACTATTATGAAAAGGAGAAAGGGATTTTTCAGCTTACTACTCACTTTCGAGAGGCGAAGGGAGCCTGACTTACTGTTTCCAAGCCTGGCACAAAGCGAAGGGATTGGATTTCACCTATGATCAGATCAGTGGGCAACCATAGTTTACTTTTTTTATGGTGTTGTTGACGTTGTTGAAAGCGAATTTTTAAGTAGGCCTCACTTTCGGAGCTGCTCCTAGCTCACACTATGGTGGAGGAGGTGCCATGAAAATCTAGAAATGTGAGCAGTACGAGCTGAAAGGCTCCTATACTGTTTGGAGGTCAAAGGGCATAGATGCCAAACAAAACTAACCCCTATCTATCATCATAGAAGCTATTCCTAGGAAAGATTATGGTTCTCGGGTATCCAATCAATTAATTCCCCAAACCGGGGAAGCTTAAGTGGAAATGAAAGAATAGGGTGAGAGAAAAAGGGGGAAGCCACTAAATTGAAGGTTTCACTCGCTCGCTCTAACGCTCGTTTAGTAGATAGCGAGTGGAGTGCATAAGCCCCTTTAGAGATAGGGGAGAGTACTACATGAGCTCGTAAGTCAAGTACGGAATGAGCCTTGTCTATGAAGCAGAGCGACCTCATCTTACTTGCTTCTGGCAAAGCTTCTAGAACTAGATAATAGGAATTTTTTATAGTAGGAATACTACTTATTAGGCCGACTACTACATAGGAGCGATAGCGAAGCCAAGCAGCCCTTATAGCAATAGCAAACGGCCTACTTATAGCCCTCCCCGAAGACTTCAACTGGTCTTACAAGCTCATAAAAAATGAATGGCAATTCTTCATGTTTTCTTGAAATGAATTCTATTACTTGATTGACATTGACAGATATGTGTACCACACCGAACAAGCAATATACTGATATGCTTGATGTACCAGCCAAGCTAGCTCGACCGTATATAGTATAAGGGATTCGCCTTTTCGCTTCAAGAAATGTCCTTGGTAATGACCTTCTACAGATTTGCTCTCCATAATGTTCTTTTGGGTCGCAGTGGTGGGTGGGAATCGGTCTTGGTCTCATTGGTAGTCTCAGTCCAGCTCATAGTGAAAGCATGAATTTTTGGTATACTGAATGCAGCTCACCTGCTCTTAGCTAATTGTAATAGGCGGGCATGCTTCCTTCAAAGACAGCTAGATCGATCAAAAATAAAGAATCCTCTTTTGTGTCTGCTCTTTGAAGTTTAAACCACTACGATAGACTGTTCCCCATTAATTGAGTAGACCGCGTCACGCCACTTGTTCTTTTAATAAGAAGTTTTTCTTCCACCTACGGTACCGCTGACATAGGCTAAAGCCGGGTGGTCAGGAAGGATGTATGTGAAGCCAACTACTTCCTTTTCTATACATTAGAGACGAGTGCGAACTTCTATCTCATCATATTGGAAAGCCCCTCTCGATCACTGGCGAGAAAAAGGAATTCAATCGCTTGCTGAGCTGCTTTTTTACTTTATAAGCTATAGCCGATGACCCTAGCTTCCATCACATCAACCATAAGAAAAAGAGTTTCGGAATAATACGCTTACCTATTTGATAGCCTTAGCTGACCGTGCCCCCCTAACTTTGGTTGGAGCTCTTCACTTCGCTAGTGACAGTTGTGTTATTCCTTCGCTGATGAAGCCCTAGGACTGTGCTGCTGGCTGAGCCGCTTCTCTTCTCATTGTGTCCGGTAGTGCCCAACGGGCTATTCCATTACTCATTGACCTGTCTCAGTCGTTCAAACCTCGATTTGATACCTACAATGAATTTTGAGCTATGCTGGTTATATTCTGGACAGTTAGGCTCTGCAAAGTATAGAAGAAAAGAAGCATAATCCTAAGTTTGGGGAATACTCGAGACAAGGGGCTGCTACTCTTGCTTTCTTTACTCGTTCCTTAAGCTCTTAGCTTTGCTTCTATCGGCTAGATTGGTTATGCTATGCTTTCTGTCTACTATAGTATGTTATAGCTTACAAGCTAAGCCTTCTCATGCTACCTATTCGGGAATCTCGGGATCTACGCTTATTTTCAACTCCCCGAAGCATTTCGTCGCTTACTACGCCCTTCCTCATCTATGGGTGCCTAGGTATCCACCGTAAGCCTTTCCTCGTTTGAACCTCGCCCTTAACTTTAAGGCTATGCTATCCTAAGGTGCTGCTAAATGGAAGGATCTTATCAACGTCTATAAATGATAAATTGATAAATTATAGATCAAACTGCCGAATTGAAAAAATTGGGTGCTATCGTATAACTTTGTACCGGCTAAGTTCATGAGTTGGAGATAAGAAGACTCGAACCGCTGACATCCGCCACAGGGTAAACCACCGCCTCTCGGGCCCCCGATTGATTCTACCATAGAGGTCAACGATAGATAATAACTCCCCCCGAACATAGCTTACAACGTTCATCGTACTGTGCTCTCCAAAGAGCAACTCTTCTCAAAATCTCAAAAGGTGCTAGTTGGAATTCCATTCTAACTAAGGATTCTTGTGGTTCTGGAGAACTACAGGAAAACCAGGAACGGAAAGCCCCCCTTTTCCGCCCACTTTTTGGTCTTAAGAATGCTGATTTTAATAATGAGTGATTGCCCTTCTTCGACGCTTACTGCCCAACCTGAGAGCGGACAACTAATGCGTTCCACTTATTGTTCTATGGTCAGTTCGCGACCCTTAAATGCCAAAGGCATCCTTAGGGTGATCTCATAGTTCTTACGGGGTGGAGACGATGGGGTAGGTCTATGGATTTTCCTTCCTTTTTCCGCATTTCACTAAAGGGTTGAAGGGAGATAGTACATCAAGCTGTTCGCAAGGGCCAACTTGATCCTCTTCCCTAGGATCCCAGATGAGGGAACCCTAGGAGAGCCGCTGACTCCAACTATCATCCATGTATGATCCATACTAGATTTGACCAACTGCCCATCTTACCTCCTCTACGTTTTTGACAGCCCATCTTTGTCTCAGTAGAGTCTTTTAGTGGCATGTTTCGGTCCTCTTCCCCATTATTTAGAAAAAGTGAGCCACTGGTTCAGGTACAAGATACTATCATTACCGCCTGGACAATTAGACATCCAACCCGTAATCTCAACGACGCAATTGCAAGAGCGGAGCTCTACCAACTAAGCTATATCCCCTCGAGCCAAGTGGAGCATGCACGAAGGAGTCAGATGCTCTTTTTATTATTTTATTTGGCGCAGCTAGGCCATCCTGGACTTGAACCAAAGACCTCGCCCGTGAAGTAAATCATCTCACCTACGATCCAACCAATTGGAAAAGAATCAACAGATTCCTTTTCGGGAGCGATTCATCCTTTCCTCACTTGAGAGCAGCTAACAGCAGGGGATATATATTAGAAGAATTCTTTCATAACATCTATTAGCAATCAATCATTATACGTCAATCAGTATAAGTTCTTCCTCTTTCTCTATGGTAATTGAATAGACCTTCTTCGGTGCCTTAGGAATTTCGTCTAGTAAGGGCAGCTGGAAGGAATGGGCTGTGAACGAATAAACTGAAGGAATCGGATCTTGTCTCTTTAAATCGCTCTTGCCTTTATCACTGGGATCATACTAAGCTATCATAAAGTTAGCACTTGCTTTTTTAGTTGGATTTCAATCCCTTTTTATCGCAGTGGTTATAGATGAATGCTTCAATTCGTAATCCCTTCGTCAATAGCATCGCCAAAAGCCCTTCCAATAGCAGTAAAAAGCTAAGGAAAAAACCTGCAGTCCCTAAAAGGTGTTAGGATTTCTAGCTAGGTCTAACTAGAGATCTTTTCCTGGGAGATCTTACATATAGGAGGACTATAAAGAATCTTTTTCTTTTCATTGCTTTCTATGATAGGGCCCCATATCTGTCCTTTGAGTCTGTTAAAGCCAGTTCCATTCCATTTGCCTTTTGAAGGGAGTAGTATATGGAAAATATACCTTGGCTAACAAAAAGTTAATAGGTATTCTACCATTAGGACAAGCACTAAGTCAAAAGCTAGGGCCTCTTCATTTGAAAGAAATCTCGTAATAGCATGGGGCTATGGGCTATAAGTTGACTCTTCTAATCCAAGGGGAAATGCAGCAGGCAGTCCAATCCATTTCCTTTGAAAGTGGGCGTAAGAAAGAGAAAGCTTAGAGGCTAAAAGTTATAAAGTTCAAATCCATAGGCAAGCTTTTTCCCAAGGGAAGAAGTGCTATATCTAGTGAAAATGTAAACTATGTCTTAAGCAAGTGAGCAAGCAAGTTCTTTTTTCTACTTATATTACCTGTTAAGATCTTTCAAGTTCAACATTATTTTTATTATTTTCTTTCTAGTTTCCTTCTAAAGTGGTTATCCCATACATTTATCCACTTAAAGGGGGCATACGTGCTTAAAGTGGATGGGGTCACTGCCTTTAAGCTTCTTGCCATTGGGATAGATGAAGTGTAAGTGCTTCT
>CATKHJ010585670.1:0-13161 GCA_949750685.1 Vernicia montana | reverse complement strand
AGAGGACATGAAGGATTTTGCTGAAGATTATGGGTTTAAGCTCATCAAATCAACTCCATTTTATGCATAAGCTAATGGCCAAGCAGAAGCTTCAAATAAAGTTTTGATAGGGATCCTAGAAAAAATGTTGGAAGATAATCCAAGAGATTGACACAGGATACTATCAGAGACTTTATAGGCATACCGCATTTCTAAAAGGAGTTCTACAGGAGTAAGTCATTTTACACTTATGGCCATGACGCAGTTATTCCAATGGAGGTGGTGGTCCCATCCATTAGAGTTGCAAGACAAAATGGATTGACCCCAGAGGGATATAATGAAGCAATGCAGATGGAGTTGGAACAGCTAGATGAAGAAAGGATGCAAGCTTTAAATAACCTTATAGTCCAAAAAAAGAAGATCTCCATATTATACAATAAAAGAGTTAAAAAGAAAAACTTTGAAGAGGGAGATCTAGTCTGGAAAGTTATACTTCCTATAAGGGCAAAGGATAGAGAGTTTGGAAAATGGTCTCCTAATTGGGAGGGTCCTTTTAAAATTCACAAGGTATTAGAAGGTAATTCATATTGGCTTTCTAGTTTGGAAGGGGAACCTCATAAAAGATATATCAATGGAAAGTATTTAAAGAGATATTTTCCAACAATATGGGAAATGATAGAGAAAGAATAAAGATACAGGCCGATCCCACGGCCAGTAGATTAGGTTCCTGAATTTTTAAAGTTTCCTTGTATTTTTGGACCTAATATTTTATGTAAGGCCATTCAAATGGCCATTTTTAATTAGTTTTTATTATTTTTCATGTAAGTAGGCTATATAGCCATTGGGACTTTAAATAATAAGAGTAGGCCTTATGGCCACTTTTAAATTTATGTATAATATTTTCTAAATTACAAATCCTACTGACTCATGGTTCAATCAGTAATTCATTCACAAACAAAGCAGCAACTGAGTTGTAAAATGAATGATATGGCTGTAAGTGAATCTGTGCAAATGTACTGTGATGAATGGCTGCATGATCCAATGAGATGGCTGTGGTGAATCTGTGAAAGTGATAAGTGGAGTGGCTGCATGAGAATGGAGGCTCAGCCTCAAATAACAGAAGAACAAAGGAAATCACAAAGCTCAGCAATCAAATGGAGGCTCAGCCTCTATCAATTCTCAAATGCAAATGCAAGATATATGGAGGCTCAGCCTCAATCACAATCAAGGTACATTTTCCAAAGCCACATCTCTGTATCATTCTGCAAATAGTTCATTCATATCATAAAAGAAAGATCAACAGATAAGGAAACTCAGTTTCTATATTGTCTAAAGCCATCTCATAAGCATATAAATAAGTCTAGAAATTCATATCCAAATATTCAAAAGGAGACTCAACCTTTGAATAAATTCATCTACAAACAACAGCTAAGAGTCTACATATGTAGGGAAGTTACCTAAATGCTAGAATCCAAGCCTACTGATAGACTAGACCTCATTTCAACCCACCTTTTGCAATGAGCACTCCTGGTATTATGCACGGCTTCCAGCTCCTTGTTGTAGGATTGAATCAAGGGATATTCAGTCTTCAAAGCTGTGCCTTCAACAGAAACTTTAGTGGCAGTAGCATCACAAAGTGACTTCAGCTTTTTACCTTCATTTAACAGCTCCAAAAGATGAGTTTCTCTAGCTGTTACTTCTGCTTTGAGTTTCTGAAGCGCATCATATTCTTCTTAGTAAGAAGCTGAAATGGTGTGAAGGTCGATTTTGGCTTTAGTTGCTTGAGCTGTCAAAGAATCATAGTCCTGCTTACGGGTAGAAAAAGAGTTGAGTTTTTCTGAAAGGTTAGCAATGGAGGAACTATGTGACTTGACAGCTCCAAACATAAGTTTCACTTCTGACAAAATGCCACCAAGGAAAAAAACTTCTTCTTGTGTACTTGATGCAGCCTAAAGAATAGAGAAGGAAGGCTGCACCACCACATGTTGATCTTCATTAAGACTCAGAATATCCAAACCCATTAAATGTTAGAGATTGGTCTTGGCAGATTTAATAGAGGCCTCAGTGGGGAGAGAAGTGTTAAAACTGGTACTAGAAGAGGCCCGTGTCAAGAAGGAAAAAACTAAGTCACCTAAAGGATCTTGATACTGAGAAGGAAGATCAAAAGCCTACAATTCAAAATAAAATAAAGTTTTATGCAACCATATATTGGTAGAAGTATAATAAAGATAGTTGAAAATTATACCTCTAGTGGTGGAGGAATTACTGGCCCTTTGTTTGATGGAGACACCTCTTGTGTTTCTGTATTATCATCATCTCTTACTTTTGAAGAACTATGAGAGGGAGCTGGAGAGGAAGGCTCATAAATGTTATGAGCATCATCATCAACAGAAGAATAATAGTGAGAGATTTTTTGTGAATTGGCATCAGTAGTTTTTTCAGAGGAAGAGGAGTTTTCAGAAATATCAACAGGATCTTTAGAGGTGTTAGAAAACTTACTTTTCATTTGAGTTCTGCTAGATCTTCTTAAGGCTGAAGAAGGGGTGACTGATTTAGATGCTTTAATTTTTTTAGCTAGTTTGGGAACAGGCTTGGATGTTTTAGCTGGAGCTTTATCCTTACTGGAGGAAACATGAGATATTTTCTGTCTTTTCCTAGGTTTAGAAGATGGTGGAGGAGGAGATATATCTACAAAAAAAAAATCAAATAAAAAATCAAATCAAATCAAATAAAGTTAAGGGAGAATAAAATAGAGTAGGCTTAGAGGCCACTAGTAAAACAAATTGATACATACCAATAATCAGGTCTGCCAGAGAATCAGAGGTAAGAGCTTTAAAATTTTTAGGCCACCAAACCTCAAAAGCACTGGCTTCTTGAGAAATGACTTCCAAAATCTGACATGAGGAGGAGTAGTCTTTGTTAGCCAATGCTTCAATCTGGACTTTGGTCATAATGGTATTCAGGAGAAAAAGTTCTGGGATTTCCAAAGAAGGGATGAGTTGAGTTAAGCCAAATTGTCTGCTCCATAAACAGGGTAGATATCTATATACTTTGGGAGGAGCAGCAGAAGGAACATTAGAGAAAGACAAAGACCAACCAACTATTAAGAATCTGCTGGAAGCGAAAGCATAAAAAAGTTTGGTTCTTAATATTTGCAAGTTTTCAGAGTCTGAAGCAGAGAATTGAAGACACTAAGGTTTATGGTAAAGGCTATCATAATGGGCAAACCAAATATCTAGTTGACCTGGAGTCCATTCAGGAAACGAATAGAATAAGTTGAAACAATCAACAAAGCCTAAAGAAGACTTACAGGACATGAGTCTGTAACCTAGAGGTAGAAGATGTGAGGTCAACGGATCCATTTGTCGTAACTCTGGAAAATAAGCAAATAACCAAATTTGAATGATCCATAAGCTGCCACCTATTTGGGTAAAAGGCTCATATGTGGTATATTTGTGTAAAGCATGATAGGTGGAGGCTAGGAACATGGTGCCTAAAGCATAAGATCTTCTTACGGTAAGCGCTCTAGCCAAGGGTAGATAATCCATAGAAGGCTTACTAAAAGTAGGGCAGAAAAGGAACTTACATATAAGGACCCACAGGAACTCTATATGCTCATTTAGAGAGACCTCTGAGGAAGAGTTACACCATCTTTTTATAAATCCTTGATAAGAACTTTGGGTGGTGGAGGTACAAGAATATGGAGGCAGTGAAGGGTCCTGAGGATCGATCAAGCAGGGAATGTCTTTGCCCAAAATAGGCAAACCAGTGAGGAGCAGTATATCTTTAAGTGTTATAGAGGACAGTCCAAAGGGAAAAGAAAAGGAATTGAGAGAGGGGGACCAAAACCTTAGTGCAGCGCATAAAAGATCTGATTCCATAATTAAGGGTTGAAGGCTCATTTCCACTAATTCATAGAGCCCAAGTTTTTTACAGTCGTGGCTAAAGGAAGGAGTTAGTCTTTTGGCCCATTGACACCATTCTTCACTGATCTTAGGCCAGGATTTTATCTTACCAGAAGGTTTAGATCTTTTTAAGGAAGAACTTAAAAGAAGTTCGTCACTACTACTAAAAGGGAAAGGAAAGGTAGGAGTAGTAGAATTTCTTGGTCCAATTCCTAGGCAATAACCTTCTCGATAGGCCTTTGGGACAAAGTCATCAGGATGAGAGCTGCATAATAAAATAGGTGTAAGTTCATAGGCCTTCTCCAAATAAAGGGATAGGAGGAAGAGAATTACCTGAAGAGTACATAAGGACGAACGGGATCACACAAGAGATGTAATGAAGGTTCGCTCTATACAATCAAAGGTAAAATGTTACATGTAGAATAGCTTGAAAATTTAAGATTTTTGAGGAAATCTAATTTCTTTTAAAAGAATTATCTCAGTAACTTGGGTAGCATTTGGAGAGTCAGTTTGCGAATGAGGAACTCCAAGCAAATGTAATAAACCCTGAAAATCTTAAAGAAAATTAGTAGAGAGTTTTAAGGAATCCAACAAAGATTCAAAAAATAAAATACATGGGCTAAGTCACGGTCACTAGGGATGAGAGAGACTTTAACAGGGACCAGAATGGTAGAAGAAGTTGGCCCTACGGAAGCAGATGAGGAAAGTAGATCCATGGAGAAGTCTGCAGAGGAAAATAAGGTATGAGTTATATTTCATGCAAAATTATGAATGAAGCTTCTTAGTATTTGAAAAATATTTAGAAGCTAGATTTGCATGCATAATACATATAGTAGGTCACATAAACCCAAATTTCTTGACCACAATGTACCTTGCTTGAGCAAGATTAGTCAATATTGTTAATTTCCTGAGGATCCAAGTTCTAAAGATTGAAAAACTAGAAAATTATTTTTCTAGATGCTCTTTAGCCTTAAAGAAAATAAATCTACTCATTCAACAATGCATTTCTCCAGCCAATCCTTTTTAGGCCTACAAAATAAAATAGTTTTGGCAAAAAAGTCAAACGCCAAAACTTCAAAGTATGTAACTCTTGGCCTAATTGGCTAAGAAAATGATTTCTAACCATGTTACATCAAAGAAAAAGAACAAAATATCAAAGAGAGTGATTTTTAAACCATGAAATATCAAGAAGATCCAACAGAGTGCTAGGAAAAATTTAGAACCTAAATTTATTGTTGAAAATTTTAGCAAAGATTAGCTGGCAAGTGTTCAAGTCCATGGAATCAATTTTTGCCTAAATTGTTAGTAGTCCATTGACCATTTGGCTAAGAATGGTTTATTTTGATGTGCAATTTCATTGTTAAAGCTAAAATTATCAAATAATTAACAAGACTAAGGTTCATAATTTCTCTAACAATTTATTGATGACCATTGAAAGTCACCTCTCTCTCTACCATTTGGGTCAATTTTTTCTTTTAATTTTGTGACTTAAATGATCAATGCTTTGTTCAAACTCGTCTTGATTACCATTGTAATTTTTCACCCAAACCTAAGAATTTTCTATTCTTTATTCCCATTTGATCAATACCTTCCTATTTTAATTGATACCCGATTTTAAGTTCCAATGCACTTTAAGCCTAAGTTTTGTTCAAACCCATCACAGTAAGCAAATGGTCCAAAGACCAATTCATGGCCATTTCATTTCTAATTTTTATGATTCGTCATAATTTAGGCTTAAAATCTCAAAAGACTAGAAATGTTCTCAATTGAAGATTCAAATCACCAAACAAAGTTGTTCAATCACAAGCCTAAATTATGTTATTAAAATCTTCTTCATTCAATTGAATTGCCTAAAGGCCAACAAATGGCTATATCTAACTCATCAATTTATTACATGTGGGCTAGAATTTCCAAGCCCAAGATATAGTCAAATCATTTTCAAGGCAATTTTAATTAAGTCTTCAGCATCTAAATATGAACTTAAATTGGTTTAGCCTTTTAAAGTTGATAAATTCAACAATTTAGGCTTAAAAACCCAAGGCCTAAAAAGACTCCTAACCACAAAATCAGTTCACTAAATCAAGACTTGAGAAAATGAATTACCTTTCTTAAACCTTTTTCTGTGATAAATCTTTGAAAATTGGTGGAGTTGTTTTGGTGATGGAGATTTGAGTAGAGAAATCGGTGGCTGAGGTACCACTGTTGGAGAAAAGCAAATAGCTGCTAGTCTTCGAATGGTCGACACTGGTGAAGAGCTCGACACTGTGGGCATTGGTCTAGCGCAGGGCGTTACTGCGTGCACAGGGCGTTACTGCGTGCACAGGCTGTGCGCCGTGCACTGGCCTGGTGTTGGATCGCGACAAGGGATGGTGATCTGCTGCTGATGGGCGAGCGAGAGAAGGCGAGGTACGAACGGCTACCGATTTGTGCAATGCGCAGGTGCTGTGCGCTATTGATGGACTGGTGAAGATCGGCAGTAGGCAGGGGAAGTGTGCTGGCTTTGTGCTACGCATCTCTACGTGCGCTAGTCTCACACTAGGTTGCTGGCGAGCCGCTAGTGAAACGGACGGTGAGATAGGTGTGACTGTGGTGTGAGCGTTGGCTTGAAAAATGGAGGTCGCCAGTGGACTTGTGTGGTGATGAAATGGTGATTGGGATTTTTCAGGTACAGAAAATTGGGAAAAAGAGTTTTGTTTTTGTGTTGGGTCTATTGAAATAATTGGGCTATGAGAGTTTAAAGAAGATGAGGATACATGAAATTCAAATTTTGAACTTGGATTAATTGAATTTTGTGAGGAGTCTAAAGGAGAAAGATTTGAATTTGGAATTTGAAATGGTTTTAAATTAACAAAAGGAGTGAATGAGTTTTGGATAGGTGGAGGAGGAAGTTGAAAGGTTGGTGGTTTTAAATTGATTTCTTGTGAGGAATAAACTGAAGGAGCAGAAGAAGAATTCACAGGGGAATTGGAAGAGTTTAAATCCTACTGATTCTCTTGGTGAATTCCTAGTGCTCTAGAGATTGCTGATTCTCTCCTTATAGCCTCATTCTCCCAAAATCGCTTGTCAAAATCATAGAATTGGACTCTGGGCCTGAATTTTTTAGACATAGTGAAATTATAAGAGTGAAGGATGATGGATCATATATATATTTTGGCCTTTGGGCCAAAATAATATATATGATGGGGGCAATTGTTTGTACTAAAAATTAAAAATTAATTTAGGTCCAAGATTTAAAGCCCAACCCATTTACATGGTTGATAATATTTGCTGGTGAAGTGGTGGGTAGTTAAGGAGTTGAGGAAATGAAGTATGGGTAAGTGGTTGAGAGATTTAAGGATCTATAACTGTACTCATAACAAATTTTGTAACGGGTAATTAGTGGCAAGTGGGAAGTTGTATCTGATATACATAAAAGGAAAGCTAGAGGACAAAGGGACGGACCAACAATCAATCATCCAAAAACTACCCAAACTACAGCAAATTCAATTCAAGCATTTTAATTTCAATAAAGCATTTCTTTCATTCAAGCAATTTTCTTTTCTGTTCAAGCATTTTAATTTTATAGCCTTGTTACCTTTGCAATTTCAATTCATATCTACCGTAAATATTTTTATTTCATGCACTGTCAATATTTTCTTTTAATGCAAACAATCCCATTTCATTTCTTTTAATACAAATACATTTCCATTTCAATACTATTGCATTTAATTCACTGGCATTTTTGAAATCAATGCAAATTGTGGTAAAGGCACTTGGGGATCCACATTCAATCTGATTATTAGAAGTCAATTAGGTGCATTTCTCAACAGTTCGTGTACCTTACACACGTGGCACGCTCGCATTCAAAAAATTCACCAACACAAACATTGTGTAAATAGATAATAAATTTAATTTTTTTTAATTACCTTTATTCATTTAAAAAAAAAGTAATAATCTTGGAAGTCTAGGAGATTAAGATGGATATTTATCTAATTTGACTACAAATCAAGTCTTAGATAATTTGAAATTTTGCATATTGTCATGATTTTTATTTGTTTTGAAATCATTTCTTTTTCTTTTTTACACTTAAAATTATCTCTTTCCAAATATAAAGATTGTAAAAAAAATTTCTTGTAAAATTTGAGTTTTCATATAGTAGGTGGTGGTACCACCTTACCGTTAAAAATATTTATATGATAAAAATACAATTTTATTTATGTACAAATAGAACTCATTCAATTTAAATAAAATTTTATTTTATTTTGTAGTAGAAAAAGGCAACTGAAAAAAAAATTAAAAAAAATTTGGTTGAGCTTGAGATTTGTATATAATTTCATTTTCATAACAATTAACCAGGATTTTGTATAATTGCAGGTGTGGTAATTAACAAGATGAAGATCACCATAAAAGAGTCAACTATGATATGTCCAGCCCAAGATTTTCCCAATCAACATCTATGGCTATCTAACTTAGACCTAATTAACCAAAGACTCCATATCCCTACAGTGTATATCTACAAGCCAAATGACTCTCACAACTCTTTTGATATTGAAGTGTTAAAGGAGGCTTTGAGCAAGGTTTTAGTACCATTTTATCCTGTGGCTGGCAGATTGGAAAATGATGATAATGGTAGACTTCAAATTAACTGTAATGGAGAAGGGGTTTTGTTCATAGTAGCTGAATCAGACTCTACAATAGATCAACTTGGTGACTTGATGCTTAATGTGGAAATTCCTCAACTCATTCCAGCAGCAGATTATTCCAATAAAGACATATCTTCTTTCCCACTTCTTGTTCTACAGGTACAAGGTTTTTTGTTTTTTTGTTTTTTTTTCTAACCATACTTGCAAAAATAAAATAAAATATCCTGTTGGTTGACCTATGATTTTTTTTTTTTTAAATAAATGTGATGTATGTCTAGCATTTTGAATCTAAATCACTTAATACTGTTTGGAAGCCATGAAATGGCAACTTCTGCTAATAAAACATTCGTATAAATATAAAAAGTGAATGAATATTTATAATATGAAAATTATAATTTGAAAGTTAGTTGTAAAATTTTTAAAAATATATAAATGCAAAAATGCAATAGTCAAACAAAGTTTAATGAAAAATAATATAATAATGTGTTATCACATTTCACAACATTTAGCTGCATCATAAAATATTTAATAGCATATGAAAGTACCACGTTAGCAGTGTTAACTACATATTCCATTTTATATAAAAAAAAAAAAAAAAAAAAAAAAATTAAAAGAAAACACACAAATCTTGAATAATAAAATAGCAAAACTACAAAGTGTTGGTACTTGGGAGCCCGCTTTCTTGGGAGATCTTTATCATGGGCCTAATGAGGGACACATTCATGGGCTTGACACCACACTCCAACCTAAAACCTTAAGGCAATGGATTTATGGGTCATTCCCACTTATATGTCCCTCCTTAATCCCATCTCTTTCCAATGTGGGATTCCATATTCTTAAAATCCTAACAATCTCCCCCTCAAGAGTAAACTTTCACATTGGACTTGGGCTCCTCCTTAAGCGGAAGTCTTTTTCTTAATTTGAGTATACGGCGTCATCTTAAGCTCTTTTACTTCCACCGGTCTGGGCCCACTGGGAATAACCTTGCTCTTCCAAGTGGAGGTGGCATCCACGGGATATGACCACCGTCTCCATACTCGACTCTGCCGAACCATCGGCTCTGATACTAATTGTTGGTACCTGGGGAGTCCACTTCCTTGAGAGATCTTCATCATAGGTCTAATGAGGGACACACTCATGGGTTTGACATCACACTCCAACCCAAAACCTTAAGGCAATGGGTTTATGGGTCATTCCCACTTATATGTCCCTTCTTAATCCCATCACTTTCCAATGTGGGATTCCACACTCTTGAAATCCTAACAATCTCCCCCTCTAGAGTGAACTTCCACATTAGACTTGGGCTCCTCCTTGAGCGAAAGTCTTTTTCTTGATTTGAGTATACGACGTCATCTTGAGCCCTTCTACTTCCACCGGGAGTAACCTTGCTCTTCCACGTGAAGGTGGCAACCACAGGATATGACCACCGTCTCCATACTCGTCCCTGCCAAACCATCAACTCTGATACCAATTGTTAGTACCTGGGAAGCCCGCTTCCTTAGGAGATCTTCATCATGGGCTTAATGAGGGACACACTCATAGGTTTGACACCACACTCCAACCCAAAACCTTAAGGCAATGGGTTTATAGGTCATTCCCACTTATATGTCCCTCCTTAATCCCATCTCTTTTCAATGTGGGATTCCACAATCTTGAAATCCTAACATAAAGATATATACTTTTTTATGCTTTTCCCTAATTTTTTCTATTCCTTTATTTTTTTTCTTTTCCTCTTCAATAGAGATAAGCTACTCTTACATATTATTGTTAAACAGGTAACTACATTTAAATGTGGGGGATTATCTCTTGGAGTTCAATGGTATCATCTTGTAGGAGACGATACTTCAGCTCTCCATTTCATCAATTCATGGTGTGATGTAGCTCGTGGCCTGCCTATCAGCATCCCACCATTCATTGATCGAACTATTATGCTCAGTCAAATCTCATAGACCCCTAAATTCCATAACATTGAACATGGTCAGTCTACCATGGACTACTCTTCCACCCAAACTGATATATACAAATCAAATTCTATTGAAATCCTCAAATTTACACAGGAACAACTTAATACCTTGAAGACTAAAGTGGAGAATGATAGTTGCAAAACAAAGTACAGTAGCTATCATATCCTAACTGCTCATATATAGCGTTGCGTATGCAAAGCTCGTGGCTTATCTGATCAACAATCAACTAAGTTAAACATAGTAGTGGATGGTAGGTTTAGATTGTTGGAAAGTAAATAAACGATGGCCACCAAAGAAGAAAAGGGAAAAAAAAAAAAAAAAAAAAAGCCACCCACCTATTTGACAATTGAACAAAAGAAGGCACAACCTATTTGACAATTGAACAATTGTTGGCACAACTTGCAAAATGAAAGCTGTGGCCAACATATTTGGGAGCCTATATAAAGGCTTCCACCCCTTATTTAATATATATCCCAAATCTCAAATAGAGAGAGTTTTTAGTGAGAGAAAAATAGAGAGTTTTATTTAAATTATTTTTCTCCTATTTTCAAGAGAGATTATTGTTGTTATCTCCTTGTGATTTATAGAGAAGGTTGTCTCATAGTGGAGTTCTTCTATCTTTACCCGTGGTTTTTCACCCTAATTTGTTTGGAGTTTTTCATGTAAAACCTTTGTGTCAAAATTATCTTTATTATTTTCTTAAATTATTAGTTGCAGTTTTGTTCTAATCCAATGTCAATTTTCGCAACAAGTGGTATCAAAGCCTGTTGGTTTTAATTTTTCTTGAAAATTAAGAGTATACTCTGTGGTTGCAATTTTGACTGATCTTCCACATCAGAAAAAAAAATTCTTGGAAAATTATTGCTGTGAATAGTATTCTGAGGTATTGTGCAATTTGACACTATTCACGAATACGGGTACTGTTTATACATACGGTTACTATTCATGTGAAATAGTGGGAGCTGTATTTTGCTCAAAGCAAACTATAATAGAAGTAATGGCAGCAAAATTTGATATTGAAAAGTTCAACGGAAAAAATTTCTCACTGTAAAAATTAAAAATGAAGGCAATATTGACAAAAGATAATTGTCTTGCGGCTATCAGTGAAAAGCCGGCGGGACTCATAGATGATAAGTGGAATGAGATGGACGGCAATGCTATTGCAAATCTTCATCTAGCAGTTGCAGATGAGATATTGTCTAGTATAGAGGAGAAGAAAACTGCGAAAGAGATTTGGGATCATCTCACAAAATTGTACGAGGTCAAATCACTTCACAACAAAATTTTTCTTAAGAAGAAATTGTACACTCTGCGGATGTCAGAATCTATTTCGATGACGGAGCACATTAATACCTTAAATATTTTATTTTCTCAACTCACATCATTGGAGTATAAAATAGAGTCATAGGAGCATGCTGAACTTCTACTTCAAAGTCTACTAGATTCGTATGATCAACTTATAATCAATCTGACAAATAATACAAACAATCTAGTCTTCGATAATATTGCAGCTGCTTTTCTGAAAGAAGAAAATCGGCGCAAAAACAAGGAAAACAGATTGGCCAGTTCGCAACAAGCGGAGGCATTGACGGTGATAAGAGGGAGATCAACAGAGCCTGGCTCAAGTGGGAGCTAAAATCATGGTAGGTCCAAATCAAAAAGTAAGAAGAACTTGAGGTGTTACCACTGTAACAAAAAGGGTCACCTGAAGAAGGATTGATGGAGTTTAAACAAAAATTCCAGTCCTCAAGGAAATGTAGCATCTACCTCAAATGGAGGTGAAGTTCTGTGTTGTGAAACAACGACGACTTCAGAAGGCAGAAAAAGATTTGCTGATGTATGGCTCATTGATTCTAGAGCCTCATTTCACATGACCTCTCGAAGAGAATGGTTCAATCATTATGAACCTGTCTCTGGAGGATCTATGTATAGTTGCAATGATCATGCCTTGAAGATTCTCGATATCGGAACCATCAAGTTAAATTTCCATGATGGTACAATTCGCACTGTTCGAGAAGTGCGGCATGTGGAAGGCCTAAAGAAGAACTTACTATCATTAGGTCAGCTGGACGACCTTGACTGTAAAGTTGTAATTGAAAAAGGGATCATGAAAGTGATCCGAGGCGCGCTTGTACTTATGAAGGGAGAAAAAGTAGCTGTCGAACTGTACATGCTGAAGGGAGAGACTTTGCTAGAAGGAGAGGCATCAGCTGCTTCAAGTAGTTCAAGTGAAAGATCTGCAACAGTGTGGCATCAAAAACTTGGGCATATGTTTGAGCAAGGAATGAAAATTTTTGTAGAGCAAAATCTACTTCCAGGACTCACTAAGGTGTCCTTACCTTTCTGTGAGTATTGCGTGACAAGTAAGCAGCACAGGTTGAAGTTTAATACATCAAGTTCTAGAAGTAAAGAAATTCTAGAATTGATTCATTCTGACGTATGGCAAGCACCAGTTCTGTCTCTGGGAAGAACAAAGTACTTTGTGTTATTCATAGATGACTATTCCAGGAGATGTTGTGTGTATCCTATCAAAATGAAGGCAGATGTATTTCTAGTCTTCAAAATGTACAAAGCGCGGATGGAGCTTGAATCTGGGAAGAAGATCAAGTGTCTAAGATCAGATAATGGAAGAGAATATACCAGCAAGGAGTTTGCTGATTTTTGTGATCAAGAAGGTATTAAAAGGCAGTT
>CATKHJ010585625.1:0-11752 GCA_949750685.1 Vernicia montana | reverse complement strand
CATACTATATATATATATATATATATATAGTATGGGTAAAGATGTCCGATTTGTGATACTACATGTCCGAATGTGAAAGGCCCTACGTGGCTAGTATATAGTAAACAGAGGATACGAGATTAATGCTTATGGGATCTGACATCATTTTGTACTAGTGAAAATGATGTAATGAAAAGTTATATGGTATATATAAAAGAAGCAGTTATATTATATCGTGACAGTGTTTTGAATGCATATGTGAATGCTTATATATGATTTTAAAGTGCATTAGATACTGCAATTGTGATTGATTGAATAATGCTATGATTGTGTAAGAATGCATGTTTATCATGAATTAGTATAGCATGTGAATTACATTGAGATGAACATTGAATTTTGGCATTTGTCTATAATAGTATGCCACCTCGAAGGAGAGTGAGATCAGAGGGGCATGACTCCTCTTATAGAGATAGTATAGAATCGACTGTTACTTCGGTGGCTATCTCGATTCACGCTGAATCTGAGGGATTGTCTCGTTCAAGATAGCATGTTGCTGATGATGTAGAATTTGAAGCTCCAGAGAATATGGAAGCAATGAGGCAAGAGATACACGAGCTGAGGTGCGAACTTATAGATTGGAGGCAACATCAACAAAAGATGCCTCCACCTCTACCAAGAGTACCACCTGTTCAGAGGCGTTATGAGGGGATTCCTCAGCTACTGCATAGACCTTCACAATGAGTATGGAGAAGGAGAATGCTTCCCGATGAGGGAGTCACTATGAATGACTTCAAGAAGATGAAACCTCCTGAGTTCAAGGGAGAAGAGGGTGAAGACCCGCAAAAGTTTTTAGATGAGCTAGACAAGATCGCACAATGGTTGCCATGCTCTGTTGAGAAAGTGATTAAGTTGGTCGGGATGCAACTCAAGAAAGAAGCATGGGAATGATTTCAAAGGAACATCGAAGATCGATTGTATAGAGATGAACCGCCTAAATGGGCTGAGTTCAAGCAAGAACTTCTGGATGAGTTTCTAATGGAAGGAGAAAGGCAAAACCGTGCACTTCTATTCGAGCAATTGAAGCATAAACTTGATATTTATGTGTCTGACTACACCAGAGAATTCAAGAGACTTAGCAAAATTCCCTGCATATTATGCCAACAGAAGCAAGTCGAATCGATAGTTTTTGAAGAGGTTTGATTGCTTCGCTCTATAATGTCCTTGTAGCCATAGATTTCTCCACTATGGCCAGATTGATTGACAGAGATAAGCGAATGGAAGCGAGACACAAGGTAGAGAAAGTTGAGAGAGCTGAAAGGGAGCAGAAGAAGAATAAGAACAGAGGTCAAGGAAGTCAGCAAAGAAGTGGGAATACTCAAGCCAGGGAGCATACTACACGTGCTACTGCTCAGTATCAGTCCCGAGGAGGGAATAAGAGTGGAAACCAGGCTACTAGTGTGTCTGTTGCATCAACACCCAAAAATGTGAGCACTTATCGGCTGGGACAATAGAATCCAACTGTTTACAACTGCACTGCCTGTGGCAAAAGACATTGAGGGATTTGCTGCAGAATTTCAGAAGCTTACCATAAGTGTGGGCAAGTAGGCCATTTCATCAAAGATTGTCCCATGAGAGGGGGAACAAAGGACAACTACTGTTGCTTCATAACCAACCGTACAGATGAGTCAAGCTGATAATCATGGACAAGGAGGGAAAGGCAGGAATCAAGGCCAAGCCTTCGATTCTATGCAAGCAGTTGAAGGGAAAGGAAAGGGAAAAGTTTATGCCTAAAATCCGCAAGAAGCACGAACATTGAATAACGTGGTGACAGGTACCGTCCTTATTCATTCTTTATATGCGAAGTGTTTGTTTGACTCTGGTGCAACGCACTCTTTCATATCATCTTGTTTTGCAAAGAAGTTGAATAGAGTTAAAGAATTGATGCATGAACCCTTAGCTATAGCAACACCTTTGGGTGAGATAGTAGAAGTAAATCATATGTATAGGGAATGTATATTGGAAATTAAAGGTTGTTAGTTCGTGGTAGATTTGATCAAGCTAGAAGTATTGGAATTTGACGTCATACTAGGTATAGATTGGCTTTCAAAGCAAAATGCCTATGTTGAATGTCGTGAAAAGAGAATTAGATTCAAGATGATGAATGGAGAAGAAGTTGTGTATCAAGGAGAGCGAAATGATGTACCCGCTAATCTTATCTCTACTATTAGAGCTAAGAGGTTGCTGAGAAAGGGATGTCAAGCCTTTTTAGCTCAAGTAGTGGACATGAGGAAAGCCTCTAAGAGTATAGTGGAGTTATCAGTCATAAGTGAATTCCTAGATGTGTTTCTAGATGATTTACCAGGATTGCCACCGGATAGGGAGATCGAGTTCAACATTGAATTACTCTCGGCTACGCAACCCATATCGAATGGCACTGTCCAAGCTTAAGGAACTGAAGATGCAACTATAGGATTTACTGGACAAGGGTTTCATTTGACCCAGTAGTTGACCGTGGGGAGCCCCAGTATTGTTCATCCAGAAGAAGGATGGATCTTTTTGGCTATGTATAGACTATAAACAGTTGAACAAAGCGACTGTGAAGAACAAGTATCCTCTACCCAAAATCGATGATCTATTTGATCAGTTACAAAGAGCAAGTTATTTTTTGAAGATAGATCTACGGTCTGGTTATCATCAACTCAAGATTAGAGGAGAGGACATTCATAGAACTGCATTTAGAATCCGGTACGATCACTACAAGTTTACGGTGCTACCTTTTAGGTTGACAAAGCACCAGCAGCTTTCATGGACTTAATGAAACATGTGTTCAAGTGGTTCCTAGACAAGTTCATTATTGTCTTTATTGATGATATCTTGGTCTACTCAAAGAATAAAGAAAAGCATAAGGAACACCTGAGGATGGCATTGTAAATGCTGAGGGAACACTATATGTAAAATTGTCGAAGTGCGAGTTCTGGTTGGATCGCGTGTGTTTTCTAGGACACATAGTAAGCAAAGATGGAATTCAAGTAGATCCCAGGAAAGTAAAAGCAGTAGCCAATTGGCCACGTCCTACTATGATCATTGAGATTTGAAGTTTCTTAGGATTGGCTGGGTACTATCAGCGATTTATGAAAGATTTTTCACGGATTGCTGCACCGTTGACAAGATTGACGAGAAAGCAAGTCAAGTATAATTAGGATGAAGCTTATGAAGAAAGTTTTCAGAAGCTGAAGAATTGTTTGATATCGGCTCCAGTTTTGGCATTACCCGAGGGAGAAGGGGGTTTTGCTATATATTGTGATGCGTTGAGAATCGGATTGGGATGCGTCTTGATGCAGAATGTAAAAGTCATCGCCTATGCGTCTCGACAGCTCAAAAGACATGATGCTAACTATCCGACTCATGACTTGGAGATGGCAGTAGTTATTTTTGCTTTAAAGATTTGGAGACACTACTTGTATGGGGAGAAATGTGAGGTTTATACAGACTATAAAAGTCTCCAGTATATCTTAAAGCAAAAGGAATTGAATTTGAGACAAATAAGATGGGTGGAATTATTGAAGGACTATGATTGTCAAATACTGTATCACCCTGGAAAGGCCAACGTAGTGGCTGATGCCTTGAGCAGAAAGTCTATAGGAAGTCTTTCCCATATAGCAGTGCATAAAAGACACCTGGTGAAGGAATTGAAGGAGCTATTTAATAAGGGTCTATGATTCGAAGTGAATGGATCGCAAGTACTTATAGCCTACTTCAAAGTAGAATTGAGATTCCTCAAGGAGATTAAAGCCTCACAAGACAAGGATCCACAACTAGTAAAGATCAAAGATGAAGTAAGGAAAGGTCAAGCTCTAGAATTCGATATCAAAGAAGAAGTCCTCAGATGTAGGAATCAAATATGTGTACCGAACGTAGAAGGATTAAGGGAGAGAATCTTGAAAGAAGCATATCAAACTCCCTATAGTGTTCACCCAGGCGCTACAAAGATGTACCAAGAAGTTAAAAGTTATTATTGGTGGCCAGGTTTAAAGAAAGATTAAGGGAGAGAATCTTGAAAGAAGCACATCACCTGCTCACTTGTTAGCAAGTGAAGGTAGAGCATCATAAACCATCTGATCTACTACAAGAGATAAAGTTACCTGAATGGAAATGGTAGTGCATCGCTATGGATTTTGTAGTGGGACTACCGAGAACCCAGAAGGGATATGATTTGATTTGGGTCATCATGGATCGACTAACAAAGTTAGCTAATTTCTTGCCAGTGAAGACAACTTATACTGTCGCACAGTATGCAAAACTTTACGTGTATCATATCATAAGACTACATGGCATTCCAGTCTCAATCATTTCAGATAGAGGCACCTAGCTCTTCTAAAAAATTTTGATGCTCTTTTGACTAGAATCCTTAATGGAAAATATCTCTGCAAGACTAACTCCATAGTAGTTAGTCATAAAAGAAAGGGGAAATATGATTTATGGCAAAACATCTGTGCAATATGGGATAAATTAATGAAATGAGTTAAATGGGCTATTAGTGATGGAAAGTTTATTAGATTTTGGCGAGACTAGTGGGTTCAGGATAAGGGTCCTCTAATAGATACTTTGGAGAACGTTGTTCCATTTGAGGATCATGATAAGTTAATAGCAGATTATGTGGACTAGACAAGCCAGTGGAATTGAAGTGCTTTTGGTGCATTGGTTAATAACAACATTTTTATGCATACCATTAGCATGGCTCCTCCAAGACAAGCTAAGGGCAAAGATCGATGTTTGGGGGAAGAAATGCTAATGGAGAATTTTTCAGTAAAAAGTGCATATAGACTGTTGAGTGGTTTTGACAGGAATGATGGGGTTGCTATCTGAAAGCTAATTTGGAGTTGGAGAGGGCCTCGACAGATTAAAAACTTCATGTGGTTGCTTGTGAATGATAGACAATATACCAATTTCATGAAAAGAAAGAGTTAACTTATTTCTGATGATTCGTGTTGTTGCTGTTTTAGAGAAGCTAAAACTTTTGTTCATGTGATCCATGATTGTATAAAAATGAAGAGAATTTAGGAGGAATTTATACCTCTAAGAAGAAGACGTCAGTTTTTTGAACAGAACTTGCAAGAATGGCTTCATTACAATTTTAAAAAATTCTAAGAAGAAAGTACAAAGTATTCAATGGAACCTCTTTTTTGGTGTAGCATATTGGTACCGTAATCCAACTTCTGAGCCGCGACGGCCCTAGGGCATGGGTAGCCGTAAGGGCACAACCACCCTTAGAACCCCTAAATTTAAACATCTAAAATATAATTTTAGTAGCATAACGACTGCAACTATAACATACCCAGGAAAACTCAACCTGCATGAAAAACACTTCCAATATCGAACCTTATAACCTCACTTCATAAACCAATACAAATCCTCCCAATGCCAAACATGTCACATGATCATCCAAATCAATATTCTACACAATCATAATAATTACCATACAGAGTCTATCATGCTCATACGTGCATTACATACATAACCAACTTACTAGCTCATAAGATTTATTCATTTACTCAACATATATAACTTGTGATCATGCATATGTGAAACTTAGATAACTCAAGCGTGTGCAAACATATGCATATATAACTCATGATTTAGTGATCAAATACATGCAATATACTCAGAGGATAGCTTAATACATCATCTACAACTCTAACTTCTATACTAATGGAGCAACTAGGAATCAAAGAACTTTAAGAAATATACTTTACTCTGACTGGCAATTCCTCGATGGAGAATAAGGTGTGAGGAACTTTGTTGCACTAGCTACACCTAAAAGTTTTAGGGAAAGATGGTGTGAGTATAAAACTCAGTGAATAAATATCATACAATTATGGTGTGAATACAGACATGTGCTGGATATTTGTGAAAAATATGGATTTAAGATAAGTATTTAAAATAATAAAGATCTAACTGAATAATGCACATGGCAGTAACAAAACTGGATAAAATATTTGACAGATACTGTTCATATTCAAAAGAAAATAATTAACTACTTTACTTGATAAAATTCATATAATTTAAATAACTAGTGAAGGTATACAAGTGAGACAAAAAGTCAATTTGATAACTTATCTCTTATTCGAGCTTTCATGGGTGGGATGATGCCGCAGTCCCTATATCGTGATCTCTGTTACTTATATTTTCTGAGTATTGTAACACAATACTGATCAGGTACTTGCGTCCCCAGGTATATGTCCCTCCTAGGGTAAGACCATGACAAATTAAGTTTTGTCAAGTAAGCTACCATATGCACAAGCTGTGATGGAACTCCTATCAGCGGAGGACTTCTGTCACACTGTTCATAGTTCTCATCTTGCATTTGTGGATCTTATTAAAATTCATCCTTGAATTTTAAGAGTAGAAAAATTACATGACTTAGGCTTGAAAGAGGTGTGGATACTTGTGTTGCATGTTTTGCTCACTTTCCTAAGTGCACTCCTCTACATTGTGATTCCACTATTTAACTTTAACTATAACTATCTCTTTATTCCTCAATTTCTTCATTTGTCTGTCAATAATAGCAATAGGAACTTCTTTATATGACAAATTCTCATCCACTTCTACTACTTGAGATTGGAGGACATGGGATGGATCCGGTAAATACTTTCTCAACATTGACACATGGAATACCAGATGTATATGGGCTAAACCTGGTGGAAGAGCTAGTCGATAATAAACATTACCAACTCTATCCAATATTTCAAATGGCCAAATGTACCTTGGAGATATTTTTTCCTTCTTACCAAACCTCATCAGACCTTTCATAGGAGAGATCTTAAGGAACACATGGTCTCCTATTAAAAAGTGGACATCTTTCCTCTTCGGGTCTGCATAGCTCTTTTGTCTATCAAATGTTGTCTTCAATCTTTCTTTGATAATTGAAACTTTTTTCATTGTCTTTTTAATTAGGTCTGGCCCCTTAACATGTTTGTCCCCCATCTCCATCCAACACACTAACAATCTACACTTCCTTTCATACAGAGCTTCATAAGGTGCCATGCCAATGGTTGAGTGGTAATTATTATTCTATTAAAATTCAATCAAAAGCAAGTATTTATCCTAACTCCTACCAAAATCAGGCACACACATCCTTAACATGTCTTCCAATGTCTAAATGGTCCATTCTGATTGCCCATCACTCTGTGGATGAAATGTTGTACTAAAATCCAATTGAGTGCCTAATGCTTTTTGCAATTTGTGCCAAAACCTAAAGGCAAATTGAAAATCTCTATCAGAAATGATTGACACTGGCACTCCATACAAACACACTATCTTATTTAAGTACAGCTGTGCATACTAAGCTACAGTGTAAGTGGTCTTTACTTCCAAGAAATGAGCTGACTTGATCAATCTATCAACAATTACTCAGATTGAGTCATAACCCCTGAAAGTTCTTGGCAAACCCACTACAAAATCCATAGTGATCCACTCTCACTTCCACTCTGGTAACTTGATTTCTTAAAGAAGTTCTGATGGCTTTTGATATTCAAAATTGATTTGCTAACATGTCAAGCATGAAGAAACAAACTGAGCAATGTCTTTTTTCATCCCAGGCCACGAATAACAACTCTTCGCATTATGGTACATTTTGGTGGCACCTGGATGAACAATATAGGGTGCTTGATGTGTTTCCTTCAAGATTATTTCTCTAAGTCCATCAACATCAGAAACACATAATTTATGGCCATATTTCAACACTCAATCTCTTAACTCAAAACTTGATGCTTGACTTGCTTACACCTCTTCTTCAACTTAACAAGCTGGGGCTCTTGGTCTTGTGATGCTCTAATCTCATCAAGTAGCTTAGGCTTCATTTGAAAATGAGCTATCAAAACTTGTGAATCAGAGATCTCAAATTCTAATCTCTTATTGAACAACTCTTTCACCAACAACCTTTTTGATACTGCTATGTGAGTTAAACTTCCCATAAACTTTATGCTGAGTGCATCAGCTACCACATTGGCCTTACCAAGATGGTACAATATCTGGAAATCATAGTTTTCAACTCTACCCATATTTTTTGCCTCAAGTTAAGATCTTTCTACTGCAAGATATACTGGAGACTCTTGTGATTAGTGTAGATTTCAAACTTCTCACCATAAAGATAATGCCTCCATATCTTTAGTGCAAAGATGACTATTGCCATCTCTAAGTCATGTGTAGGATAGTTCATCTCATGGCTCTTCAATTACCTCGATGCATAAGCAATTACCTTCCCATGTTGTATGATTACAATCCTAATCCCACTCTTGAAGCATCACAGTAGATCGCAAAATCACCTCACCCTTCTGGTAATGTAAGCAATGGAGCTGTAGTGAGACAAGTTTTGAGCTTTTGGAAACTCTCTTCATGTGTCTTATCCCACTAAAACTTCACTTGCTTCTTTGTCAATTTGGAAAAATCTTGAACAAATCTTCTATAGTAGCCCGCCATTCCAAGAAAACTGCGGATATTAGTTACATTGGTGGGTCTAGGCCAGTTAGATACTACTTCAATCTTCTTTAGATCTACTTGTATACCCTCCTTACTCATAATATGTCCTAGGAAGCACACACAATCAAGCCAAAACTCACATTTTGACAGTTTGACATACAACTTGTGCTCCCTTAGGGTTTGCAATACCATTCTCAAGTGCTCTTTACGCTCTTCCTTGCTCTTAGAATAGATAAGGATGTCATCAATAGAGATAATGACAAACTTATCTAAGAATGGTTTGAATACCCTATTCATTAAATCCATAAAGGCTGCAGGGGCATTGGTTAGGCTAAATGGTAGCACTGTGAACTCATAGTAGCCATACCTCGTTCTAAAAGCATTCTTACATATATCCTCTTTTTGGATTTTAAGTTGATGATAGCCTGATATGAGATCAATTTTAGAGAAATGACTAACCCCATTTAATTAATCAAACAGATCATCTATCCTCAGTAGAGGATACTTGTTCTTGATGGTCACCTTATTCAACTGCCAGTAATCAATGCATAACCTTAGTGAACCATCTTTCTTCACAAATAAGACTGGTGCACCCCATGGAGAGCTGTTTGGCCTGATAAAACCCTTATCTAATAAGTCTTGCAACTGTACCTTTAATTCCTTTAACTCTGCTAGTGCCATCCGGTAGGGAGGAATAGATATGGGTTGGGTACTTGGAAGGAACTCAATATTGAACTCAATTTCCCTCTCAAGTGGAAACCCTGGCAAACCCTCTAGAAAAACATTCGAAAACTCATTAGTTACTGGTATCTCATGTATCTCACTAGAGGTCTTCCTTTTATCCACAACATGAGCTATATACCTTTGACATCCCTTCCTCAAAAGTCTTCTAACCCCAATGACAGATATAAGATTGGAAGGAACATCACTTTTATCCCCTTAAAAAATAAACTTTTCATTTCCTTCACTTTTGAATTCTATTTTCTTCTCATGATAATCTATACATTCATGGTGAGTGGATAGCCAATATATCCCAAGTATCACATCAAACTCTAGCACTACTAATTCAATAAAACCCACAAGCAGTGTTCTATCTTCAATTTCTACTAAATAAGAGGGATATGTGTGATTCATATCTATTGTCTCACCTAAGGTTGTGGTAACTTCTACAGGAATTTTCATAAGTTATTTATCCTTATTCAATTTACTAATAAAGCAAGGTGATACAAATGAGTGTGTGAAACCCGAATCAAATAAAACAAGTGTTTGTACACCTTGGATAGAGACAGTACTTGCCACAGTAGTATTAGAAGCTCGGGTTTCTTATTGGTTTAAAGCAAATACTCTTCCTCGCCCTCTGCCTTCTTCTGCTTGGCTTGCCCCTGAAGCTTGACTTTGGCCTTTTCCCCTTCCTCAAGGTCCCCTAGTATTTGGCCTTCCCATTTGGACTGTGGGCTGAGAAGTTTTAGGCACATTCTGTTGTTCTCTCATCTGAGCACAATCTTTAATAAAATGCCCCATCTGTCCGCATTTTAGACATGCTCCTATAGTAAATCGGCAACTTTCCTTATGCCTTCTTCCATAAGTGGCACAAATAGGAGTGGAAAATTTTTGTTGTGAGGGTCTTGGGGCATTCATAGTTCCCAAAGCAGATGCCACTAAGGTACTTCTTGATTGGCCTTTACTTTTCCCTTCTCCACTTGATTGGCTTTAAATTATAGTTGAAGCGAACTATTCAGGTGCCTTTACTTGTGAACTACTCCCACTTCCTCTTTTATAACTACCTTGGTCCTTATTTCTGCTTCTTGCCCTCTGATCCCTTTCAGCTCTATCTTCCTTATACATGGCCTCCATTACTTTAGCCTTGTTTATAAGCTTCGACAAGGAAGTAAACTTTGTGGCATATAAAACATTATGGAGTAGAGTAGTCAAACCCCTTCTGAATCTCTTGATCTGGGCTACTTCAGTGGGAACTATTTCTTAAGTAAACTTGCTCAACCTAGTAAATTCCTTGGTATAGTTAGTTACACTCATACCCTTATGTTTCAAATTTTCAAACTGAGCTATTATCCTATCCTTTTCCCCTTCACCTAGAAATTCATCCATCGTATCTTATTTAAAATTTTCCCATGTGGGTAGAGCATCCCCATACAACTGGTTCTTCACATGCCTCTAGAACCAATCCCAAGCATTATCTTTCAATAACAAACCTATCAATTCAATTGCCCTCGCGTCATAACATGGCACTCTACCACTTTTAGGAAATCATATGGTTTTTTTCCTTCTTCCCCCTTATACTCTAGAAGTCCCATCTTCAGAAAACTATACATAGATACACCACCGTCATCAATAACTCTCCTAGCTACTTGTCTAGGAACTGAAACATTTGCTTGCACTAGTGGTGGTGGAGCTACTTCAAGCTGTTGTTGTTTTGCTTGTCTAAAATCCCTAATTTCTTATCAGAACTCTTGCAATTCTTGCCTCATGTCATCCACATTCTTTTGTGGAACATCTTTCTCTTCCATTTGTACCCTTCTTCTCGCTCTAGGAGGTTCCATAACTCTCTCTGGTACTAATGCAACATCAGAAGCTACATCAGATACTTCTCTTCTTCCAAGATAAGGTGGTCCTCTTTTAGGATGTCCTCTGATACTTATGTTTTAGCTCTAATACTAGCTCTGTAATGACCTAACTTTTTGAGCCATAACGGTCTAGCATGGGTGAGCATAAGGCTACCAAAAACCTGTAAAACCCTTACCTACTAATTGAAGGGACATTGGGCGCAAGCACAGCGGAATTGGTAGGTTTGTGAAATCTCAAACATTTTAAAATTTCAAAACACCATGTGGTTGGGTCCAATAAACATTCAAGCAATCTTTTAATTAATGTGTAAAACACATATGTAAAGAAAAGAAAGAACAAGTGGTAATTGAATTACCTCTTGAAGCCAAAGACTTTGATTCTTTCCTTTTCCTTAAGCTCCCCAAGTGTGAAGCCTCTAGAAATTCCACACTAAGCTTTCTCTATCAAGCTCCCTTTGGTTTCCTTGGATTAATCGATTCCCTCTCTTTGGATGTCCAAATGGAATCAATAACTTCCTTAGGCAAACTAAGAGGTTTGGATTTCTTTTTGTTTTCTACGGATTAGTCAAGTCTTTTCAAGAAACTTTTGTTCTTTCACAAAGAACAAAAGGTTAGATTTGAAGAACAATGAAAATGAAGAACACTTCTTCTTTTTCTTTTTCTCTCAACTCTAAACCCTTTCTTGAACAAGATGATAAATAGTGATTAATTCT
>CATKHJ010585567.1:0-25706 GCA_949750685.1 Vernicia montana | reverse complement strand
CTTCCATGGAGATTATCCTTCTTTACATGAATTTCTTGGTTTCACATGCTCTTTTCGTTTTCATGATTCAATTTCTTTACTTAATTGCATCAATACCAATCAAAAATTACCTACTAACAATAACAACACTAAACAAACTTATTAGTAATAATAATATTTTGCATCATCAAAAATCACATATGAAACTTTAGGGTTAACAAAGAATATTGTTAGGAAAATGATTTATTAATTAGGATACACTGAGTGTTCAAAGGAAAACATTGGATCAAGAATGGATTCATTACAATGAAAGAATTGATATGCAGGAGGTAAACTCTTTTACAATATTCAATTGGAGTACAATTTTAGTACTCGTAGTCAAATAGTAGAATGTAGGCCAAAGGCCTCAATAAAGGGATTCAATAACAATAAATAGGTCAAAAGCCTCATTAAAAGGAATAATTCAAACAATTGTTTCATTAAAGGAATGTAAGGTTTTCGAGGTACTCACCTTGACTTTCTTAGCTCATAATACAAACTTTTAGTAGATTTGGTAGTGATATTCTTTAATCTTCAAAACATCTTCCTCATTTAGATTCTACATTAAACCATATCTTTTATACCATATAACCAAAGATTATTAAGTACCTTATCGAGTTGACCATTCTAATTTTAACTCTAATACTCTTATCTAATATCGATGCAAATTAATATCTTCAGTAGCATATACATATGCACATATAATAATCCGTAGTACAATTCTATTAACTTTTCCAATTATTGGTCGGACGGCCTGAAATATATCCGTAATGTTTATTATTTGCTTTATAGCAATTCAATATACTTTCACATTAGATTCCTATTGAATAATCATATTCAATTCACTATTCATTATTCTCATTAATCATTTATTCATTGTTTCCATATATAAATAATTCATTAATTTACAATTGTTAACTTTGAAACATTACATTCTTATTTATTGTTTAGTTATGTCACTAGATCTTCTCACTTTGTTTATGTCATTTCTCATGATATACTAGTCCAAATAAGTTGATTATTTTTGTATTTAAAACTAGACATATACATTTACAACATATCCAAAATTGAACTTAGAATTCAATTCATGGAAAATTTAGTAACTATTCAATTCAGTTTTGTTTCTGTTACAGGGCAGACTAACCATGTTATACTCTTTTGAGTATAACTCAAGATGTATACTTTCAAATGAAATTTAATTTTACGAAAAGTTACTAGAGATATTAAGGAACATTTGTTATGTTTTGATTTTAGCCCAGTTCCATCTCTAAAGTCCTCAAACTAGAAGATTTATTTCAGTTTACAATTTGAATCTAAATACAAAGTCAGTTATAGAGCAAGCCCTATTTCTCATACTATATTTAAAATTTTATTAATTCCTTTTGTGGATTAATTCTACACATATCAATAATTATTTCACTAGTTTTCAGTATCTTCTAATTCTGTCTCTATCATGCTCAATTTATGAGATATATTTTCAAGTCTATCAATGGTGCTAGTTTACAAGAGTTTTCATATCTTATTACTTTCACTAGGTCATATCTCAAAATACACATTTCCAATTTAAATTTCATTTTACACAGAGATTATACACATATCATTTTTCATTTTTCATGTTTCATACTTGACTTAATTGAGTCTCTAAATCCATCTTTTGGGCTACTTCATTTCGGACTGCCATTCAATCTCTGAACATACTAGTTTCAGTTCAAGTGGGATTTATCTTTATACATAATAGATATTTTAAATTCCTTTTACAGGTAAATATTTGAGACATTTACCTACAACTTTTATGTTTTGGCTATCTCCAAATTCTGCTCATAAAGTTCTCTATAGATTCAAACAGTCTGGGTTTACTCAGAAACCCCAAATCCAGATCAGTTTACTTACAAGAGATATATCTTATTAATCTTAAAGAATCTCATAAAACCCTTTTACGGGACTCTATTGAAGGTAAAATACTAAAACTTTCATATTTTACACTTCTCCAATTTTGGCTTCTAAATAGACAGTATGAGTGTTCCAAAATTCTACTCAATTTAAAACGTAGGTTTCCTAATTCAAGTTCAATAATCAAATTAAGCTCTATCTTGTAATTTAAATCTAATTAACTCATCAAATCTCTCAATTAGTTTCATAATATACCCATAAATATCAAAAAAATAAAAATAATTAATTTTTCCAATTTTCCTTTCATAGGCCGAAATTAACAAGAGTAAAGAAGAGAAAGAATTTTCAAAATTTTAACATTAAGATCTAGTTATTCATACTTGAAAGGAATTTTGAAGGCAAAATTTAGAGGTTATCTTAAAGTTGTATGAAGCCTTGGTGAGGAGCTCTTGGGGCCGACCATCTTGAGAAAAAGAACTAGAGTTCTCTTTTGTTTGACAATTGATGACTATAAAGTGATTTTTAAGGCTTATTAGATAAGCTTTAATTGTATGGATGATGTTAGTTTGTTAAACATAATCTAATGACTAGTATTTTTAGCCCAATTTTGATTTTATAATATTTATTTATATATGGATAATGATGCACATATTTTTTATGATATGCAATTTCCATGAAGTTTTCTTCTTTATGTAGAAACTTTGACTAATGACAATGTGAGGTCCATTTTCATTCATTTCCTTTGACATTTTGGTTCTTGCAAATTCAAATAAGAATTTCCCTTTCAACACTCACATTGGGCCGACCATGTTTACACATGGTTGGGTCTAATATTGTATTTCACATGTTCCTGTACAGTTGACTTGTCATTTCAATAATTTTTGTGAAATGATTATTTTACTATTCTTTTACACTGTACATTATTGTAACCGATATCGATACAGTTTATTAAACTTATTTCATTAATCATGTTTATAACATATGTATTATAATATCACAGAAATATATATAAAAAAATTATGTGCATTTAATCGAATTTTATTTGAGCTTTTATTGATCTCGTTATCTCAATAATAATTCAAATTGCCTTCTAATGACATTACTGATAATACGTAGGGACTAGCTGGATCTATGATATTACAATATGGATGATAAATTGGTAGTTAATTTTATAAATGGGTCATTAATGAGTCTAATAGTTAATTTTATAAATGTGTTATTAATGGGTCTAACTCATTTGTCCTTTCAATATATGGGTGTAAAATGGTATGGGTATAGGTATCCATCCCAACCCATTAATAACTTTTTTTTTTTTTTAATAATCAGCCCATTTTTTTTAATTATTATTATACTTTATTTTGATTTCATGTTCACACTTTAAATATTAAATAAATAAATATAATTATAATTTGCTAAGATGGTTCAATATGCCTTTTGACAATATTTTATACATCCATTTACTTATTAATTAATCAATCATAAACATTTAAAAAAAAAGGTATCATGCTAGTCTTCTTCACTCAAAATGATGGATGAAGTCTACTATGGTTAGTATTGATTGGTTTTAGATTCGAGTAAAATTAAAATAATTGAATTATTTTTAAAATTGAATTAAAATATCTAAAAATTTGAATAAAAAAACATAAATAATTATTGGAAGAATCAATGGCACCATACTGAAATAATTCTAATTCAATTAGATTGGTCAATTCTTTAAATGTTAAACAAATAATAAAAAATGAATATTATATATATTTAAAATATAGATAAAATATATATATAAATCAAGTTTTAACTATTTTAATTTTTTTTTATCATGACATTTACCAGTAATAATCTAAAATAAACAGAGAAGTAAATGAATCATATTACACAAAAGAAAAAAATAATAAAAAAAATGGTTTGATTTGATTTTTATTATGATTTTGAAACTCCAATAGTGACTAATGCCTACATTGACGTCTAGGGTTACATATATGATAACGAAGGCAGCCACAAAACTGTTGGTAACTTTTAAATTAATTAGACTTCCTTGCAAAAGTAGTGATTTTTTTTAGTTTAATTAATTTTAAGAATGACACAAATATAATTGGTTCATTTTTTTTCTCAAATTATTTTTTCTCTAAAATTTATTTGCGTGAATAAAACAATGTAGAAGAAAAAAATTATTTTCAATATTATAAAAAAAATATATATTTTATATCACAAATGGGTAAATGAATAAAATGATGTAGAAGGAAAAGAAAAATATTTTGAATATTATAAAATAAATTATTTTTATATAATAAATGAGTAAATGAGTGGGTTAGAATTAGTATGTGTTAAATGAGTATGAATAATTATATAATAATTAAATGAGCATATAAATAGGTAAATGGATGACATATCACCCAATTCATTTAGATCCAACTCATACCCATCCTAACCCACCCATTTGCCACCCCTATCTGCATCTAAAGAATATGCATCTTTGTAGCTAGCATATGGTTAACTGGATCAATCCAGTTTCAGTGAAAGTAAAGGATATAGAATAGTGTATTTCCTACTTTTTGTCAAGGACGATCATAAGAAAAGAGAACAAGGAATGAAGCATTCACTCGGAAAACTGGGATGACTCAAAACCGATCTTGTTAGTAAAAGCCAAATCTTGACAGTTCAATCCTTTAAGTTCACATATTTCATCAACAGGGATCATGTGATGATAACTCCATCCGGTTAAAGAACTTATTCTACAAAACTTCTACTTGGCAAGCATTTCTGTGTTCTAAAATGACCTAACACTCTTTATTAATCAACTACAAAAAATTCTACTAAAACATTCTCCATGATTAAATGAGAAGGAATGGCATTTTCATGCAATGCCTAGCCGAAGAATATCAATACCTTTTTCCTCGCCCATATTAGACCTTGACGCTAAGTTCCAGTCTACACTGTGTTCATTGGTTTGCTGTTCTAAACTAGACATTCACAAACTTGGTCTTCCAGCCACTTCACCTATCATCCTCTTGATTTCATCAATCCCCTCTCGCCAACAATGTCCCACTCTATACTTGTGAACAATTTCTTTCAAGTCCACAAGATTACAGCCTGGAATTCTTCTCATCCTTCTTTCTTTCACTATCTCTTTCACTCTGGTAACACCATCCCACTTACCTGCCACAGCATATACATTCAGCAACAACTGATAGTGCCAGAAATTCCAAGGTTCCTTCTCTATCAGAGATTTTGCAACTCTTTCCCCCAGAGTAGCATTTGCTTTGAAATGGCTTAAACTGAGCAAATTAGCCCAAACCATGGATTCTGATGAGACATTCTCATCGTCCTCTGGCATGTTCTTTAATATATTCTCTGCCTCTTGAATTAGCCCAGCGCCTACATAAAGATTAGCCATGCACCAATAATGTGCAAAATTTGGCTTCAGACTATACTTGTGAATCATTTGGCTGAAAAAGTTTCTTCCCTCTATCAACAATCCTGCTCGAGTGCAAGCACATAGAATCCCTATGTATGTAACTTCATCAGGAAGGATAGCTTCTCCATCTCCTGACCCATCTACCATCTCTGCAAATAAATTAAGTCCATCTTCTGGATTTCCATGAATGCAGTGACCCAAAATCATTGCATTCCAGCAAATCAAATTTCTATGAACTACGCAATTAAAAATTCTCTGTGCCAGTTCCACCTTCTGACATTTACTATACATATCTATCAAAGATGTATTAATAATTATACTCAAATTCCTCGATGTCCTGATAAGAAACCCGTGAACAGAACATCCTTCTTTCAGCCTAGCTGACTTACCACAAGCATTAAGCACACCTACCATAGTTGTATCATTTCCTCGCAGTCCTCTATTCACCATTTTCCTAAATACCATCAATGCACACCCAGGGTTATTACCCTTCAAATACCCATTAATCATGATATTCCATGAAATCACATTTCTCGCAAGCATTTTATCAAAAATGTTATGAGCAATTCGCAAATCACCAATACTAATATACGCATTAATAATTGAATTCCAGGACACCAAATCCCTCTGAGACATTTCATCGAACACCTTCCTAGCAAATCCCAAAGCACCACAACACCCATACAAATGAATCAATGAGTTTTGTACTGGCAATATACAATCAACGCCATTCTTCAAAGCTTGTCCATGGCACTTTTGCCCAGTTTGGGCACAACCCATCTTTGCACAAGAACCAAGTAATGAAACATAAGTATAGCTATTTGGAGAGAACTCATTTCTCAACATCTCAAAATAAAAATCCACAGCTTTCTGTGGATTAGAACTAAGCGAATATGCTTTAATAACATTATTTACAACAAAAGTACCTGGCGAATCAATGTATCTAAAGACCAAAATGGTGTAATCAATATCACCAAAATCTGAATAATGCTTTAGAAGTTTAGCAGACCAAAAGGGAAAGAGCCCACAAGTGATCAACTGAGATTGGATTTGAAAGAGATGTTTAGTGTTTTGACATGATTTGAGAAGTTCAATACTCGGGTGATAAATAGAGATTGGCCTATTTTCATCAATATAAGGGAAAAAGGAGGAATAAGAAGCTGAAAAGAGTGTGTTTTTATTGGGAGGAACAATAATTGAAGGGCGGTGATGGGTGAAAATGGTGTTTCCAAGTCTGATTCGAAAGAGATCTCGCATTGAAATTCTTGCCATTCATTTGGGATTTCGTTTGATTCAAATCTTGAACTTGATTTGATCTGAGCCATTAACGCATACTAGTCCTCTGTGTCTCTCTCTCTTTTCTGCGTTTCATGGGAGCACCTTGACTCTGGAGGCAATGAGGATTTCAAGAGAAGGAAAAATGTAAAGAAAAAGGAATGAAACGACATCGTATTTAATAACCTAAGAAACACAAGGGTTGCGTTTTGAAGATATAAAGAGGGTTTTGTGTTGTGACAATAATAATAATAAAAAAAAATCTCTGCAAACAGAAGCTTTGGGAAAGAAAAATGGTGAAATTGAGCAGAGCACTATTGAAAGAAGCTGGGAATGGAATTAACAAGACTCTTTCAGAAATTCTGGTCTGCCCACTCTCCAAGCAGCCCTTGAGGTGCTCTATTTTTAATCTCTCAATTTTGTTTTTAAACCTTTTTTCATGGTTCTTTTGTATAATTGTTGATTTTTTTTGGGTAGGTATTGTGAGGATACCAATTCTTTGATTAGTGATGCTATTGGTGTCTCTTATCCTGTAAGTTCTAAATTTTTTGAAGATTTTGTGAGAAAATCCCTTCTGGGTTTTTTTATTTTATTTGTTTTATGCTTGATTTCTTGCTTGGATTTTCTTTTCTTTTCCAAAGATAAAGGATGGGATCCCTTGTTTGGCTCCAAGGGATGGCAAGATACTTGAAGCTGGTGATGAGACAAAACCTGATACTGTAATGAATAAGGAGCAATCATGAGGTAGTCAATAAGCTCAAATAGATGTGATTTGAAATTCTATTTGCTATAGAAAGAATTACTTTTATTTGGGTTTTTGTGAATTTGGTAAACTTGTTCTTTCAATCTTATGAAATGAAACCTTTTCTTATATTTGTCTAGTGTCAATATCAACAAATGCAAGACCAGAGTCATTTTCTTGTGTCTACCTAATATTTGTTTCTATTGTGGAGAGAAATGTGTTGAATGATTGAAATATCTAGTTTAATGCTTCCAAATGCAGCCTAGTAGTTCTTGTGGGTGCAATGTAGATTTCAACTTATGTTTGTTATTAGATTTTTAAGTCCTAAAGCATATTTTACCTCTGCACTTTGTATCATTAGTTATTTTACCCTCTTAACTTACTATACTAACCCTAATTAAATTAATGAAATTGGGCGTGAAAAAAAACCTTAAGTTCACTACTTTTAATTTAATATATTTTTAATTTTTAAAAAAAGCAATTATTATAGCAATTTTTTATTTTAAAATATTAAATAGTAAAAATAAAATGTTTTATTAGTAGATTTTTCTTTTATAATTTTTGAGAAACAAAAATTAAAAATAAAAAACAACCATGTTAAACCGACCTTTTTAAACAAATTATGCTTTGAGCATATACTTATTATTTCTTTTGAAGTGAAAAATAATTTTTCAGAATTTGTGTTTTTGTCAGAAATTAAGCTTAAATGACCTTTTTTTTGAAAAAAGTAAATGACCCTAAATTGAAACGTTCATATTTATGCCTTTTCACACTTATTGTTTCATTTCCTATCTCATTCTCTTCTGTTAATCTCTAAACCTCTTCGAACAATTTCCTTCATTCTTCCCCCCAACTACTACCGCTGCTGGTTGCTACCTCAGTTACTACTTATTCCTTGCCAACAACTACAATAGTTTTTCCCTAATCAAATTATATCCAAATCAAAACCTCAAACCCTAAATCTAAACCAAAATCCGTATTCATATGTTCCTCAATCAGCTCTCTATTTAGGTTTTGATTATTTTCACTGTTAATTTGAGTATATTGTTTCTGGTAAAGGATGATTTACAATGCAATCGATAACTTCTACTTGACCGATGAGCAGTTAAAGAACTCACCGTTGAGGAAAGATGGGATCGATGAACCTACCAAAACAACTCTTAGAATTTACGGCTGTGATTTGATTCAAGAAAGCGGCATTTTACTTAAATTGTAATCCTTAATCGAGATAGAGAACAAAAGATTTGAGAGACAGACCGAGACAGAAAGAGAGTGAAATAGTTAGGGATTTTATAATTAAAGATTTTAATATTACCATTAAAAATTATTAAAAGAAATAAAAATTCAAATTTTGTATCTATGTGAGACAACTCTTTAAGTTATAACGCGACTTCCTTGCATGTGAAATCATGCACGCTGATGACTAGATAATTAGGTACTTCATATTTTCATTTTGCCAAGTTTAACTATTAAATTAGTTATTTTTTAAGTTCATGGGTAGAGTGACTGATGATGCCAAGTACAAGGGGTAAAATATGCATTAGACTGATTTTTAACTATGAGAAGCTTAATCATGTTAGATAAAGATAAATCTTTCTTTATTCTTCCTCTCTTTTTCTTTTAAATTTTTTTTTCCTTTTGGGGTTGGGAGGTGGGTGGCTTATATGGGAGACTGTTGTGTTTATTTTAATTGTTGATTTTTTTTCTTTATAAAATATGTTATAAGACGAGAAGCGGATACATATATAGCAGACTCCAAATAGTTTGGGATTAACTTATAAAGGTTTAGTTAAGTACTTAAGTTGTGTATTATGTTATAAGAGGAGGAAGCATATCTATGTAACAGACTTATACTTTGTTTGGGATTAAAGATTTAGTCAAGTTTTATGTAATGTTATGAGAGGTTTTCTTATCAACGATCATTAAGAAATTATAATTTTCTCTATTTTCTGAGTTAGCAAACATTACCAGTGATATAAATATGAATTTTGACCAGCAAATGAGGCCATAAATCATCTTCTCCCCACCTTTGAGGTTTTGATCATGTTTTATGCTGCAATGAAGTATATTTTTATTCAACTATTTGTACACATACTGTGAAGGTCGATTCAATAAAGTTTTATTTGCACAAATAGGATAGTCAAATTAGGTCTGTTTTCTGATGTATTTCCCCAACATTTATTCTTTCTGTGGTTGAATTATTTTGATGTCTGACCTGTTTGGATAACTATCTAATTACCTGATATGTTAGATTTGCATATTAGGTACATAAGTTTCTTGTTCTTCATATGTGTTGACAAGAATTTGACAAAAAAGTTGTGTTTGTGCATGCTTGCTAGAGAAAGAGAGAGATGGATCTTGGATTTAAGTTGCATAAAGCACATAGGAAGCCTGGTCAAGATAGAATTTTGATGTTGAGACAAATCTAGAATTCTTTGTATTTATTAGATTCATGAACTCAATTCAATTCAGTTTTATTCAATTTGTTCTTAGATTTTCAATTTCTATCAATAATGTTTTATAAAATTCTTGGACTCCCGAGCTCGAAGTATCTTTACTTTCACACAATTCATAAGGTTCACCAACCGATTGATACTTCACTATCTAAAGTATAGTGCTAGTTGTAGTAATGGTCTGAATGTATCATATTAAAAATATAAGCATGGTCAAAAGAAAATAAAAAACTCTGTTCTGATAGGGCCAAAGGATTCTCAATTATCATATTCTTGAAAATTATCCATTACGTTGATACGTTGAGAGATTTTTATGTAGCCAAAGGTGAGAAGATGATTAAATTAGTACTTTGATTGCAGAATACGACTTGAAGACACCCTACTAAAAGAATGAATGAAGCTGAAGTTGAGCTACAAGGCTGAGGTTAGTATGTATTTTACTAATATGAAAAGGTCATAAGTATCACTCATGTTTAGGTACAACTGCCTTTTTGTTGGAAACTCAAAATCGCCTCTCTATATCTAACAACTCTTCCAAACCACTCAAATTAACCATTACTTGCACACTCCTTCATCTTGCTTAAGTCCTCTTATTAAAGATGTAATTGAAATGCTAATCCTCCATTAAACCAAATGGTTTTCAAGAAATTCGCCGCCTTCATTTACAACTTCATCGGTCTAAGGAGACAGCTAAGGATTAAAGATGTTACATTGTACAGGACCATCACATTAGATGATGTTTCGGAGAATTCTAACGAGGGTGCACTTAAATCTCTCGAAGGAACAGGGTCGAGCGCCTCAACTGAGCTTGAGACAGAGGACGAGTTCTGTTGTGTTTGCTTGTCAAGATTGAAAGAAGAGGAGAACATGCGTGTTCTTCCTTGTTTGCATAAGTTTCACAAGATATGCATTGACAGATGGTTCAATGTGTGCCGGAAAACTTGTCCGGTGTGCCGGTTTGCAATGAGGGAAGAAGAGAGGTCATATAAGAGAGAAGAACAGTTTACTGAAGAGATGGTAATATGGTTTTCTTCTTTTCATGTAGCTGGCTTTTGAAGTTGTAATAATGAAACTTCCTACTAAGTTTTGATTGAAATAATTAGAACCTTTTCCAACGAAAGGGTAAAACTATGGTGCTGAATGCTGATAATTTGGCACCTATACAGAAAAGTTAATAACCCTTTGATTTAAATCATTTAATCATTTAAATATCATCCATTAGATTAAATACTTTAGTGACAAACTGGTTATTAACCTTAATTACCAAAAAAAAAAAAAATTAAATTAAATTAAATTATCCTGAATTTAATGTTTCGTACCACCAATTTTAAATTTTTATAACTAACTGTGCAAGTTGTAATTTGTGATCTATAAAATATAATTTTCAACCTTAATTTTGAACAAGATCATTTTAAAAATTTATATATAAGACTTGGTGTAATCTTGCATTTTACTCATCCGTTTCAAAATATTAAAGTTTTGTCCTACAAATTAAAGAAACTATTAAATTGTTATAATTTTAAGGTAAAAAAATTAAAATATATATATTTTTAATTTTGATGTAGAAAAATAAAAGTAATAAATGCAAATGTTTAGTGGAAGAATAAATAAAGAGCAAAGTTGAAAAAAAAATAATAAATACTTTATTGAAATCCTAAAACGACAGATATTTTGAAACAAATGAAATTTTTTTTTTGTATCATTTACATTTATATTATAATTGTTTTAAAATGTATTCTTGAACTTCAATTTTTTCATAACATGACCTTTTCTAATTTTTTACAATTTGCAGGTCTCTAAATTGTAACCAGTGTGTTTTAATTATATATCAAAACAATTTTAAAATTCTTGGATGTTTATAACTTTATGTTTCCATGGAGTAACTAATATCCTTTAAAATGTAATATTGAATCTTAATCTTTGTATCATCATCATCATTTTAATTCTTTTATTTATGACTTTGGTTGTACTTTTTTTTATTTTTTTTTTATTTTTTATGACTTTGTTTATACTTGTTAAACTGAAAAAATAAGTGTTAAATGATACAAGTGATATAATTTTTAAATTGTAAATTTTTTAAAAAAATTTAATCGCTTATTATTTATTGTATTTAATGTAAATTTTAATTTAAAAATTTTTACTTATTATTTTAAATAATATTTAGTTTAATTTAGATTTTTAAAACAAATATTATTAAATAATTTAAAATAATTAAATACTAAAAATTTTAATTTTAAATGTTGAATTAGATTATTATTCACCACTTTATTGCATTTAAGTTGTAATTTTAGTGACTTTAACAAGTAATCTTGAATTTTAATTTTTTTACTAACACTATTTTTACACTTTTATAATAACTCCACACATTTTTATAATTTTAATTTTTTTAATCACGAGTTTTGTTTTTTTTTTTTATCACTATTGATTTTGATATTGGTATTGCCAAATTTTAATTTTTCCAATTTAATTATTGTGCAAGTGTTGTCTATCACTTCAATGTTATTTTGATATATTTGTTGAATGTTCTGCTAATTGATAAAGAAAAAAAAAAAAACATTGAATAATAATAACTCATATAAACCTAGAACAATAGGTTAACTTGCGAAAATTACCTTTTTTTTTTTTTTTTTAAATAGTACTAAAAGCCAAAAAGCCTGTTCTTAAGAAAAACACCTTATTAAAAAAAATTAATTAAAAATCATTAAAACTTATTTTTAAAATGAATTTCAAATGTTATAATTATAAAAATTAAATAATATTTTAAAACTATTTTTCTTAACAATATTTAAAATGATATTTTCTAGAAAAATAATTTAAATCTGAATATCAAATTCCTGGAAGCATATTTATCAACTTGATTTAGACTAAATTCGAGCTTTTTTTTTTTTTCTTAATATTTAAAATGAAAAAAAATAATTAATTTTTCAATTTAATTAGATTAAATTTCAAAATGAAAAAATAGAAAAGTTATTTTTTGAGCTTTTTCTCCTAATATTTAAAATGAAAAAAAAAAAAAGTCGAAGTATAAATCCAGAAAATTAAATTTTCAACTTAATTAGGTTAAATTTTAAAATGGAAAAAAAAAATTATTATTTTTTTTAATTTAATTATAAAAATTTTAAATTTTCCATTGCCGGGAATCGAACCCGGGTCTCCTGGGTGAAAGCCAGATATCCTAACCGCTGGACGACAATGGAATTAATGTTAAAGTATTATAAATTATAGTATAAAAAGATTTTGCATTAATTAGTTGAGGAATAAACTAATAATTAACCATAAATTTATGATAAAATATAAAGAAATGATCATTTCATCTCCTTTTAAAGAAGAGATTTTTTTTGTCCTTATCTAAATTGATTTGTTTCAACTTTATAAATATATGTTTTATGCGGTAGATTAGTAGCATCTACCTAAAAAGTTTGTGATGATATTCATATTAATTTTATCATATTGTAATTACTAAATTTGATTAATATGGTTTAGTAAAATCTCTACAATTTGGTCCTTAATTATAAAATGTTTATAATATCTTAGTCCTGAAGTTTTAAATTAAAATGTTTAATTGCCACTTCTTAAGACAATTAAGAAAACTGGACTAACAAATTCTTAATGCAACCCACTGCCTACCAAGTAAAAAACAGGGCGAAAAAGGCAAAAGGGGCATAAACTAAAAGCAATTTTGTAACTCCTCCAGTCTTGAAAACTTAGTGACTTAGCATCAACAGTATAGGTGTCAAACCTGAGTAATGAAGAGGAGGATTGATTAGGTAAATTACAAATTACAAAGTCAACTCTTACTCGAGGAAAGTCGAAACATTAAACAGATTACCTCAAAAAGGCTTAGATTGGATACATCACACAAAATGAAATCAAGAAAATTAATAACAATTTGCTTTAATTGAAATGTTACAACAAAAATCTGAATGGCATAGTATTAAACTCACATTACCTATTCACATCCTTGAATCCTATTTGCTGCTTCTTTGCTACAGTTTTAGCTTGAAACCAGCCGACAGGAAATCATCCCTGAACAGAACAAGGATGAAAGGTTCAAACTCAGAACAAATACTAATAGATAGCCTTGCATAATAAATTGTAAACAGAATTACATGTCTTGCTAATTCATTCAGGAAACCTTTAAACAAAAGATACTAACATGTGTTTACCAACAAAATTAGATATTTAGTTTAAAGCAAGAATTAATAGAATGATGTCAAGTTAAGTTTTAAATATTCACCTTTTCTTCTTCCTGTTGGGAATTTTGACACAATTAAATATTTATTTGGAGATGTATATAGAATTGGACATCAAAATAATAACAAATAAAGAGAACACAAAATTTAACGTGGTTCGGTGTAAGTTTACGTTCACGGGCGAAAGAGATAAAAATTCACTAATAACTCAAAAGTGATACAAGATAAAGAGAAAATAATTCTCAATCCCAAAACCCAATACACTCAATATTTTTAATCTTTCTTATACAAAATATCAAATAACAAGTTACAAAATTAGGACCATGTTGTAAATCGGCTTATTAGCTCAATATATCAAAGATAATAAGAAGAGATATAAAGCAATAAAGTAAAGAGAGAGAGAGAAAATATGTAGAGAGTAAAAGGAACTCCAAACTCTTATTATTAGATTAACTCTAGCTTCCCTTATATAGAACAATAGCTAAGGTTTAGTGTATACAATATTACTGAAATAACCCTGTACTATAATCTCTCTAAAATATATACTCAAGGATGTTTAAGTAATATCTACATATAATAATTATCTATAACACTCTCTCTTTTTTTTCGTAGTTCTCTCTGCACTTTTCTTTTTTTTCTTTTTAGTTTTTTTCTTTTATTTTTATCCTTTTTTTTTTAACTTATATTTTATATTTATCCACAATATATATATATATATATATAAACTTGACTTTTACCATTTATTTATAAATTTATATAATAATAATTATAATCATTAATAAAATTTAATTATATTATTAGAATATAGAATAAAAATTTAAAAATATATAATTATGATATTGAATAAATACATTTTAAAATTTTTCTAAAAAATATAATGACGTGAAAATAAATTAATTAGATAACTAGTTTTTATTAAAAAAATTACTTGAAACATGATAAGAAAATTTTTAAATAATTTTTAAAATCAGTGTTTATTATATATATATTAAAAAATATATTGTAATTGAATATTTTTCTAAAATTTTGCTAAAATAAAGTGAAGAGAGAAAATTTGTTAAATGTAGAATTTTTCTCTCTTCACTTTATTTTAGCAAAATTTTAGAAAAATATTCAATTATAATATATTTTTAATATATATATATATATATATATGTATATATATAAACGCCGATTTTCAAAAGTTGTTTAGAAATTTTTTTATTATGTTTCAAATAATTTTTATAAAAATAAAACTAGTTATCTCATTAATTTATTTTCACGTATTTATAATTTTCATAAAAAAGGCAAAGATAAAGAAATGACAAAAAAAAAAAAAAAAAGGAAAAGTGTAGAGAGAGTCACATGAAACTTAGAGAAAGAGAGAAAGAGTTAACGAAGAGAAGGGGTGCGTTGGCTGTTTTCGTAATGTTAGGATCAATTTTACGCATTAAAAAAAAAAAAAAGGTGCTATTTTGAGTAAATATTAAGAGTATATTTGCATATTATCCTTCCAATATTACAAATTTTCATTAAATTATTAACAAATTTTACTATAGTAATAAATAGAGAATTTAAATATTTTTAGAATTTTTTAGTTTAATTCCGATAGTTAGTTTCGGTGATAAAAAAATTTGCTTCTCTCTTATTAACTTATATTTGATTCTCATGATCAAATCACCTTACTGCTAAATAAAATAAAATAAAAATTAGATTACTTATAATTAATAAGAATAAAAATGAAAATTTGATTCTCAAGGTCAACCTATAAACAATTTTTTTTTATTTATAATTTTATTTTAGTGTGAATGATTTATCTTTAATTAAACTAAAGAGATAAACTTAATACCATATGTTTATTGGTGATATCATCTTACTATTAAAAAAAAAAATTCAAATAAGCTAAGTATCATTATTATTTTTTGCCAAATAAGCTAAGTATCATTAGATAATATATATATATATATATATATATATATATAGTTATAATTATTTATTTTCCCTGTATTTTTTTGGTGGAACTTGAAACTGGAAAGTGTCTCTTGAAGTGCAAGATGACAAAGATCATAAAGCTTAAAAAAGGCTTTTACTCTAGAAAATCTCTTTCTTTAGCATGCGTTGAGTCGCTGACGACTACATGACAGATCAAATTATTTTATGACCAAACTACCCTTCAATATTTTTTATTATATACTATATAATATAAATAAATATAAAAAAAACCTTATACCAAAATTAAAAAAAAAATAATAATGATTCCATTCCACCTCAGTGTATTTCCCTCCTCTTCATCTCCTTCTCTTCTTTACCTCTATAAATAGCAAACAATTCTTGCATATCCTTTCACACCATAGCTTTCACTTTCTCAAATAGTACACCAAAACAAAGTTAATTTCTTATCATATACTTTGATTTCTTGATCGATAGAGAGAAAAAATGTATCAAACAGAGTCATCGTGCTGGGGATCTCATATGCCACCAAGAAACATTGGCGGTGATCCATTGCAACGTATAGAGAGGTTGGCTTCAGAGAATGCGGTGGTGATCTTTAGCATAAGCACATGCTGCATGTGCCATGCTATTAAGAGGTTGTTCTGTGGGATGGGAGTCAACCCAACAGTGCACGAGCTCGATGAAGACCCTGTAGGAAAAGAGATGGAGAAAGCTCTTATGAGACTTCTTGGAAGTTCCTCTGCTGTTCCAGTTGTTTTTATTGGTGGTAAACTTGTTGGTGCTATGGATAGAGTTATGGCTTCTCATATTAATGGTACTCTTGTTCCTCTTCTTAAAGAAGCTGGTGCTCTCTGGCTCTAATATCAATTTCGCTAATCGCTATTAATATTAATTAAAGGAAAAACAAGAAAAAGAAATGACTTAATTTTATAGTAGAAAAGAAAGCAGAGGAAGAGGAGGAGTTGTGTTTGTGATCAGTCTCCTCTATTTTGGATTACACTATTGACTTGTGTGTTAGTTTTTATGCTTCTTGTTTTTGTTTTTTATTGACCTATTTCTCTATGGGTCCCTTGGTTTGCTTTTGTTTTTACTAATTTGAGTTTTTAGAGAGAAATGTAATTGCTCCCTCCTCTGTATAGAAAGAAAAACAAAAAATTATATAGTAGCTTCATTTTTCATTACTTATGCTTTTCATTTTTTTTATTAATTTGGCTCGGACCGAAAGCTGAACTTGAGACATTTCGAAATGTTGAAAGTGTTGAAAATGATTCTTGTAATCAAAGTCTCATTACGTTTTTCTATTTTTCTTTTATTAAGTAAAAATTTTATTGGAATTCAAACCGGCAATATGACAGTTCTAATTTAAAAAAAAAAAAAAAAGTTTAAATCATGGCCTGTTCCTTTTAATTTTCTAGTTAGTGCTTCTGTGCAATCGACACCGTTTCATGTTTCAGATGAGAATTGGAAGATATTACCTTTCACTTCACTTCAATGCTGGCTTTTTAACTGAAAACACGTTAAAAAATAAACAAATAAATAAAGGAAAACCAACTTCCGGATTTTCGCCGGAAAATTCTCCGGATAAAAACCCACCTTTAGAAATGCAACAAACGAGTCTCTCTCTCTCTCTCTCTCTCTTTCAAGTTTGAACCGGGCCGTACCAGTCACTAGTTACTACAGTTGCTTTATCGACCGGTCTTATAATAGGTAGGTTCCATGTTGTCCCATATAGATGGGGGTGGGTCCATTCGTTATAGACGGTACATGATTTAACTTGACCTGAAAGAACCTTTCCACGCACGGCCTGTGGGTATTGGAAGCCAAAAGTGTGAAAAAATGGAGCTTTTTTTCTCAAAATGTACAGATGTTCAAAAACTCATATTTCTTCCATACAACAAAAAGGGTCCATTACCATAATCCATGGACCATGGTCCACCTTCACTGTTTGCCTGTTGATGCTCACTATACGTATTTATGAAATTTGCAATATATATATATATATATATCTCAAAAGGAATTCAACTTATTTAATTGGATAAAATACTATTTAATCTTTGTAATTTAGTGAAATTAATGGAATCGTCCTTGTATTTTAAAAAATTAATTTTTTAGTCTCTCAAATTTCACTCCGTTATAACTATTAGTCATTCTGTCAATTTTTACTTTATTTTTATATTAGTCAATGCATGAAATTAATTTTTTAATATATAATAAATTTTTTTATACCTAAAATACCATTCATTCATTCTCTCTCCTTCAACTCATTTGTCACAGCACAATCAATAATCCAACTAAATTTATAAAAAAATTTTAAATTATTTACAAAACTAGAGCTTTCACAAATTAATAAAAAATCAATTACAACATCACAGTAATTAATCAAAGCATACCAAAATGAGAAGCAAATGAGCTTCTCGATCAGTAATGGAGACTAGGGGTGAGCATTGATCGGTTCGATTTTTAAATTGAATCGAACCATTCAAATTGAACAAAGGTCACAGAACTTTTGGTCTAATACCACCTTTGTCACGTCCCGAACCTAAGGATACGTGACCGGCATTAGGAAACGGGAAGATATAAGGCTTGCGGAATCCGTAATAAGCTTGACTAACCATTAAACTATAAAACATGCAATATGACAGTTGTAACTGCCACAAAACATGGCTATGGACTCACATATTAAATAAAATCTGAACATAACATCATATCAAAGCCACTAAGAACTAAAAACATCAATTATATTAACATCATCATCGTCATGATTGTACTTAACAGAACATCATATAAACCATAATAAGAAAATTTGGTTATTCTCTAAACTCATCATACATATACAAAATCATATCTCCGACCATATTATACAAAAATACATATAATGGAAATAAAAATGCGGAGTTCTAGAATTTATATTATACATCAAAATGAAAATAATTACATAACTGCATAAACGAAATTTCATTGCCGAGAAATGATGGGCATGAATAACTCATTTAAATTTCTTTTCAAGCTCAACATGCAATCCTAAAAAAAATTTAAACAGGGATGAGCGTTCGATTCAATGAATGATACTAATCAATATACCAACCAAGTGTCCTACAATTATTCTTTATAAAGAAATGGTCATGCATCGTGTTAAAGAGATAATCAATCACATAATAATTCAAGGATGAGAATTAGTCAATAGGTACTACTCTAAACCTCAATATTGAAAGCTGACTCCTTCCCTTGGCTCTCTTAATTCCAAACACACGACCACATTAAGACTAACTCGAGCCTGACCAATTTCTCTTATTCATTACATACGGTCACAGTGAGACTAACTCAAACCCGGCCAAACATCATTAACATAATCATATTTATAATCATAATCAAAATTCTATGTGGTCATACGTCATCCTAATCTCATCCAAACATCCATATGTAATTGATAGCATAATTCATAATGCAACATTCACAATTAGATACTAAGATGCCTTTATGTATTCGTAGTGCATATATATATATATATATATATATATATATATATATATATATATATATATATATATATATATATATATTAGAAAGTATTACTCACAAACTTTACGAATCTAATTAGCTCTTCTTGGAGCATCTGTTAACTGGTGGCAGAAGGACATGTGAAATGCATAACTGGACAATAAATGAAGTACATTAGGATACAGATAATTCCAACCTTAACCTTTAAAACTATAACCAAATGACTCCAAAGATTTTGCCGAAATTTCAGCAGAACCTTCATTATAACTAGAACATTATCATATTGAAATAAAAAATAAAAAATAAAACAAACACTTCAAATTAGCTATTAAGACTTACAACAATCAATAGCCCAATTGCCCCTCTGGACCTCTATACTTCGCAAACATCACAATCATCTCAATTATCCAATCATATATATATATATATATACATAAATATTATTACATCATCATTTTCAAATAGTCAACTCAATCATACATATATATACATATAAGAAAGGTTATTAATATAATTAAAACATTATATAAAAGAAATTTACTTTAAAAAATAATTTATTGAAAAAGATAATAACTAAAAAAACTTTTTAAAGAAATTATATATATAATTATAAACTTTTCTTATTTTCTTAAAATTATTTACTTAAAATTTCTCTAATAATTTATATAAAGAAAATTCATTTAATATAACTTATAAACTATTCATTTATTAATATACTTTAAAATTATGAATTTCCTTTAAATCATACATTACGAAGAAAATCGCATAAATGTCTAAAATTCATTTCATACATAAAGGAGCATCTCATAACTTAAAATTTATTCATTAAGTATCTCATTTAAAATTTAGATTAAAACAATATATATACAATTACTTTAATTTACTTTAACTTACTAATAATCAGCTATATAATTAAAAGAAATTATTGATGATATCAATTCATCTCAAACAAAAATCATATAATCTCATAATAATTTTTAATTATAATTTAAATCATTAAAACATATAAATACATGCAATGTACTCATTTTTAAGGCATTTAAAACATCGAAATAAATAGATAAAATAGCGTTCTAGACTTACCGGTATTGAATTCTCGCAAACTAACTTCGGAATCGCGATGTACGTGTAAAATGTAGTCCACTGTAATTTCTGAATCATCGAAGACGAGTGGGGTCCACTCGCAAGTGACCGACCAGCGATGCGCCGCCGCCAACGATGGTAGATGAAGGCGAAAAATATACCAACTTGCTCTTGATGCCAGGAACTCAAAAATATCATTCACTCGCCGTCGTTTCACTGGAAAATAACCAAAAAGTTTAGATATTTAATTTCTTGATCTGCATTTCCGGCGAGTTTCAGGGGGTAAGACAGGTACCAATGGAAAGCTCTCGTTGAAAGGAGAAGAATGAAACTAGTTTCGCCGGAATCTGGCACCGGAATCGTCGTCAAAAATCCACCTTGCCGAAAAACCTTCTCTCATCGCGTGCGCCACCGTCCACAGTCGGTTCCTATTGTAGTCGCTTCTCTTGAAGTCGTCAGATGGTGGGCTAGTCGGTGGTGGTGGCGGTGCAACCCATTGTAGGCTGGAGGGGTGGGTTCCCACACCACAACCCCCTTTCTCTCTCTCTCTCTCTGTGTAAACCGGGGGGGCAATGCGCAACCATCTGATTGGTTGTAAAACAACCAATCAGATGGGCTAAAACATATATAAACTTTTTTTTTTATATATTTATATATATACAAATAATTACTTAAAACAATTCTTTTTCTTTTAAAGAAATTTATAATAGACAAATAAAATTTTAATTAAGTATTTTCAAGAAAATATTTTATGTACCTCAAATACATAAATTATTTATTTTTCCATAAACTTTCAAAATGACACTAAATTCAACTTTTCAAATACTTATTTTTCATAAAATATCGATATACATAATTTTTCATTACTTTTAAACATATATATATATATATATATATATTACTTTTAAATATAAATCTAATTAAATAATATATTTTCTTATAAAATAAGAATTTTTAAAATTAATAAAAATTCGGGTTATTATAGTATAAGCCTAAACACTAAGTTTTGGAGTGAGCTTGCAAATTGCTCATTGTACAAAGTTAAAGTTAGTGGAACACCCAATTAAAGTTGGGGAGTGGATGTATGATTGGTTATAATCCGATCCACTACAAAAATCCTTGTGTTATCTTTTCTTTCCCTCTAATTTTTAATTTTCCACTCTCATAATTTTTTAAGTTTTCCACCAATTCAACCCTCCTTGATGCATATTGAGCAACAGAGAACGTTGAAGATATAAAAGGGTGGAGAGAGGAGGAACCTTGGCTTCAGATATGGAAGAGAAGCGATAAGAGACAGTGAAGTAGAGCTGGTATAGAGACTACCATGGTTGTGGCTGTGCAATACCAGCACCAACACTCATCGTCCCTGGCTGTCCATCACCACACAACCCACCGTCTCTGGTGTATGTACGTTGATTGGGAGGCCATTCATTTGCAAGGGACTGTCCATGGCGCCGGCGCTGTAGGTCTCCTATAGTCAAATTGGAAAATTAGGACAATGAGAGAAATAAATTATTGATTTTCTTGATTTGGGAATTTAATTTAATTTGATTTTCTTCTTTTCTTTTCTTTTTTTTTTGTAAGTTTTTCTTGTTTTCCAAATTAAAATAATTTATGAATTTAATTTTTTGACTTGAGAATTTAATAAGTTTAGTTCTTGAGTTGAGAATTTTTTTTTTTTTTTTTTTATATAAGGGAACAACGAAGAGAGAGAGAGAAATTGAGATAGATGTATGTGTTGGGTGGCTAAGATGGAAAATTTAACAGTAAATGAAGGGTATTTTAGTATTTTTATAGATTTTTAAACGAAGGATTAATAATTATAACATAGTGAAACTTGAGGGACAAAAGAGTTAATTTTTCAAAATACAGAAAAAGTTTTTCAAAATACAAGGACGACTTCATTAATTTCGCCAAAGTTCAAGGACTAAATAGTATTTTATCCTATTTAATTTAATTGGTCTTATATTCAATAAGTTTAAACAATTAATTAATCAAGTGATCAATTAACCCTAGCGAGCAATGTAAAATTATTTTAATGGTTAAATTGTTGTATTATTATTATTGAATTAGGAATTTAATGATGGAATATATATTTTATATTCATATTTATCTTATATCTTCATAATTTTTTCTTTATACTTTTTGATTTCCTACTACGTATATTAGTACTATTTGTAAGACGTGATTAATTAGTATTGATCATAGGTATTAATAAAAGAAATCTAAGCAAAATAAAAACAGATAAAATTAAGATAATCATGTAAAAAGATATATTGTATGACAACACATGAAAATTGTAAATAAAAATATGCCATAAATTTTTTCATTAGTATACTATTTTTTATTAATATATTTTGGATCAATTACTTAAATGCAAATATTTTTATTATTAACTATTTCATTTGAGTTATAATCAAAATTAAATTTAAAAAAATATATTATAATTTAAGTTTTAAATTTTGTGTATAATAAAATTAATTTTCTTTTAATAACTCAAACAATAAACAAAGCGCGACTCCACAATTGATTTTCTCAAACCACCAACTTATATATAGAAAATATGTAAAATGGATCCGATCGTATATGTAAGAAATGGTAACATTGCGCCGATGAACTGAATAATTTTCCCTGACGCATGCATACATGAGGTGTATGGTGGATTTTTATTGGGCCCAAAATGCGCTCTTGCCACGTCACTTTTGATTGTGACAAAAATTCCGTACATCTTGAGCACGTCATCTTGGGCCCTTGTATGAGTCACCTCTCATCTTAAAAATATTCAATATAGACTTTAACAGGGGAAAAGTCTAATTATCCAAAAATCCAAAACAATTTATCCAATTTTTTCAGTTTTTTCACATAAATATTTATATTTTAAAATTTTTAACAATTTTATTATATTCTTTCAAACTTTTCATATAAATGCTTATAATTTAATTTTTTTAATAATTTTATCTTATTTTTTTAAAATTTTCACTCAAATATCTATATATTTAATTTTTCTAAAATATAATTCAATGACAGAAAATACAAAAAATAAAAACTTTACATAAATAACATCACTTGCTGCCTCAATTGACATCGAAAGAACTTTTTACCTGAGTTTTCTAACTCTAAAATGTTAACAATTCAGTATTATCATGTCTACACATAGTTTGGATATCGAAGCAACGAAATTAAAACTCTGAATTGATTAGATTATCGAGATATTATGACAAAAATTTGAGATTTATTTAAACATATTGTTTTGGGTGTGTTAGATGAGTCAGCAATATTTTGCTGACTCATTTTTTTTTTTCGTTTTATACAAAAAAATTAAACATTAACAATAACTACTGTATTTTTTCATTTTTTGTCACTGAATTGTATTTTAGAAAAAAAAAACTGAAATATGAATATTTGTGTGAAAATTTTGAAAAAATGAGATAAAATTATTAAAAAATTTAAAATATAAATATTTATGTGAAAAATCTAAAAGAATAAAATAAAATTATTAAACATAATATAATTTAGGATTTTTTAAATAATTAAGCTTAGGAAAAATGTCAATTTGGGGACTGAATTTTCACCCAATATTTAATATAAGGTCTGAATTAAGTTAGAGTTTAATAATAAATTTAAATTTTTAATTTGAGTAAATTTAGAATTTGTCCGTTAATTACCATTAAATTAAATTGTAGGACTTATTTCACATTTTTAAATAATAAAAAAATTTAAAAAATTCAAAATTTTAAATAATAAAAAATTTTCTAAATTAAAAAAATTTAAAAGAAAAAAAAAATCTACAAAAACTTAAAAATTTAAAAATTAAAAAAAAAAAAGAAGATGAAAGCCAGATTCCAGATCTGGCAATGATGAGTACCAAGATCTGTAATTTGCAGATGTATTAAGAGGAGGATTAGTTGAGTATCGAAATTTCCCACCCACCAACTATTTAGTCATCTGCCAAGCTCCATCGCGCCGTCCTTGCAAGCTCGCCGCCACCTCATTTGCCGGCCACGAGTTTGGTCACCAAGCTCGATCCGAAGCCACCATGAAGTAATTTTATTTCCCATTGGAGGATGTGGAATCAAATGATATAGGTGTTAATGTAAATGCATCATATAAATAGTCAAATTAAACAGCTCACTTACTCACCACCTACTCACATCTATTGTAAACTTTCATGTGTAAATTATACCAACCCTCAACTAGAGTCCTTCAATCGTGTCATGATTAGTGTAGCTTTCTTCTATAAATACATTACAATTCTATTGTAAATTATACAACAAATATATACAATTTATTCAATTCTTTCTCTGTTTTCCCTTGTTCTAACATGGTATCAGAGCTATAAAGCTTAAATGTATAAATTTTCAGTCTCTTAAATTCAGTGTTTGGGTTCCTTCATTGGTCCTATATTTTTTACATTATTTTTCTACAATCTGTTGCACAAATGGCCTCCGACAATTCTCAACATCATTCTTCACCTCTGGTCCAACCAATTACAACTATTTTTGATGGCACAAATTATGATTTGTGGTCACAAGAGATATGTAATTTTTTGAAAGGCTGTCTTTTGTGGCGTTATGTAACTGGTGACCATTCCCAATCAACAAAAAATACTGGGAAAGATGACACGAAATTTATGGAACGATTAGAGCAGTGGGATGACAAAAATCATCAAATCTTGACATGGTTCCGCAACACCAGTCTCCCTGGCATTAAAAGTGAATTTCGTCGCTTTAACACTGCTTCTGATGTTTGGGATTTTCTCAAAACACGTTATTCTGTTTCTGATGATGTGCATCAATTTCAACTTTATCGTCACCTTCATCGACTTCAGCAGCAATCTAATCAGACCATTCATAGCTATGTTTCTGAACTCCAAACCATTTGGGATCAATTATCTACTTGTGACCCTCAATGGTCTGATCCTGCCTCTGCTAAGCCCTTTTTGAAATTTTGCTACCGTCAACGTATTTGGCATCTACTCATGACTGTTCGTCAGGAATATGAGTCAGTTAGTGCTTCACTTCTCCATCGCACACCATTACCTAAGTTAGATGTTGTAATCAGAGAATTACTTTTTGAAGAAACTCGTATCCATACACTTCGTACGGAGCGATCTTTGCCATCATCATATGTCATTCTTGCCACTTCATCTAAATCATCTACACAGGTATCGCAGCATACTGCTGCTTTGGCTACTCCTACAGGGTATTCTT
>CATKHJ010585521.1:0-17778 GCA_949750685.1 Vernicia montana | reverse complement strand
TTATTATTATTATTTATTAAAATCGGACAAATGGCAAATAAGTAAATAAAAGAAAATTTTGTTTATCTTTTGCCCCTGGAAGAGAGATGTAGGTTGCCAAAATATGGAGGGGGTACTGCTAGTGCTACTAAGCCTACTAATACTAATACTTGTTCTGTGTTCTGTGCGCAAGTATAAATTCAGGAAACTTTTTCTGACTCTTTCACAATTAAAACGTAACAGATTTGCCTTTTTTTTTTTTTTGTTTTCTTTCTTCTTTCTCTCACTAAATCTCTCGGTCTCTATTTCTTTCTCTCCCCACTCTTTTCTCTCCTATGTACACACACTAACCACAGCGGGATCTTCGCTTGCAATGGAGTTGTCATGTAGAACATTCAATCTTTTCGTATCCATTTCTCTGTTCCAGGCAAGACCTCTGCTGCCATTTCCTTCGTTTTTTGGTGATTTTTGCTATTTTTAATTGAAAATTATTTGATTCAATTTGGTTACATTAAAAGCTCAGCTCTGTTTTTGCTACATCTCATCTTGCTTTTAAATAATTATTTTCAACTATACGTTTTTTCTTTCTCTGGAATTTTTTTTTTGTTTGTTGTGAAAATGGAGGAAGGTAGAGGAAAAGTAAACTTTCGCAACGACTTTCTTGTTTGTTTGGTTTTTTCCTAAAATATTCTCACTCAAAGCAGTCTATAATTACCAGGCTTGGTCGGTCGACTTCTACATATCTAGTACAAATTTAATGGCTATAACAGGAAATGAGAGAATTCAAGGCTTTTGTTTTTAATTGAATAAACTTCACAAAACTATAATTTGTATTTTTGTTAAGTTTGGAAATATTAAAAAAAAAAAAAAAATTGCAATTCAAGCTTCAAGAGGCAATTCTTTGGCTTTTCATATTCGGGAAACAGTTTTACAGTTTCAGCATTGCCACAGCTGTAATTTTCATGGATAAATAAATTGGCTAATGGACATGAAAAATGGCGATGAAAATACAATCCATTAACATTATTTTATTTTTTTAAAAAGATTTTATGGTCTCCATTTAAGAAAAAAAAAAAATTTATGGTCTTTATTTTATTTTTATTTTTATTTTTTTTGCTCTGTTTGCTCAGCTCAGGTACAACATGCTTACTGACTTATTTTGTTTCAGTTTTATTAGTATCAGCTTGGGAATTTAAGAACCAATAGCGTGAATTACTCTTCTTTTTGTTGAATCTTACTAGATGTTGAATTTTGTGTTCTAGGTTCTATATATTGCATCTACAATCCGTTCAGAGGGGACTGATACACGATTGCTTTTGACATCCAATGCCATATCTGGGTGAGGCATTTTTGTTGCATCTACCGCTTTTGCTTGCTTTCTATTTTTTCAGTCTTGTATTACGCTGGTTTTAATTGTAGTTGAACAAGATCTCCAATATAATTTAAAATTTTTTCTGGCATGGAACTGCTAAATAGTGGGTTGGTGGTGTTGCCACACACACATATATATAATCTCAACCCTCATCTTTAATTGCATGCCATGCTGCCGAAGGAAATAACTGGATTTATTTATCTTATCTATATAATAATTTGAGGAATTAATACATTTTTTTTCCTAATTTTTAGGGAAAGGCATTCTGGAGAATATTGTGCTATGTATGACATCTGTGGAGCACGTGATGATGGAAAAGTATTGAATTGTCCTCACGGTTCCCCATCTGTGAAGGTATATGAAGGAGGATTTGTAGTTGTAGTCATTACAGCATTAATTTTACTTGTAGGTGGACTTGTATTTTTTCACAGCATAGGGTTTCGTGTTTGCTATATCTGCTGAAGTTCATCTAAATTACCTGACTAATATTCAATTTACTCTCTCTTTTTTGTATGTTTTTGTTTTTATCTTTGTATAAGCCACTACAGATTTATGGTACAATATCTTTTTTTTTTTTATTTTTTTATTTTTATTTCTGTTCATTTCTCCCTGTCATAAGTAAGTAGGATGGTGCTTTAGCTTTGGGTTCTGAAAATATAAAGTTTATAGCACAGCTGCTATATTCCTATATACCTAAGTATTTACTTCTTTGTTTCTCAGCCAGATGACTTGCTTTCACAAAAGATCCAAAGTTTGTGCCCAACGATCACTGGCAATGTTTGTTGCACAGAAGCACAATTTGAGACATTACGGTCACAAGTGCAGCAGGTAAGAACTCTTATGATTTTTGGTACTAATGTTCTCTCACCAGAGGATAATTTTCTTTATTTTGTTGAGGTTGAAGATTTTGCTTGTGGAGTTGAAGGCATTTAGTGGCATTGAATACAATTTTAGATGAGTTCACCTTTTTGCTTCTTTTATGGGGAATGATTGCAGCACTTTGTCCTCTGATTGCAGTTTGCATTTGTGGCAGTATCTGCATTGAGGGATTTCAACTGTCATTGTTCCAGCAACTAGTCATGATGTCCATTATACTGGGACAATAGATTTCACTACTTAATCTTTCCATAATTTATGGTCTTTAAGGTCATTTCTTTGTGGATGACCAGCTTCATTTCTGCTTTAAATGTTAGCACAGAACTTTTTCCTTATCTCTAAAACTTTTAACCCAATGATGAGTAAATGTTTTTAGTCCTTTTCATGTTTTATATTGAAATTCTCACTTTTTTGTGCCTCATGTTAACTTAAGACTCCTTTTCATCTATTTTCATTCTCTGTTCATATTGTTTTTTTGATGTGCCAAGGAGTTGGTATATGCTGTTTTCATTTAAACATTTAGGACTTGAAAGAGAATCATGAGCTGTGTATGGCTTAAGTCTCATCAGCTAAGATTCTTATGTTGCTATTCTTTTCCATGCTTTTCATCCTCTGTCAAAATTATGCTATACATGTGCACAACCAAGTAAATATGTATATTTATGAATTTGTGTCGGTTTTGTAGGCAATTCCATTTCTTGTTGGCTGTCCAGCATGCTTAAGAAACTTTTTGAATCTGTTCTGTGAGCTTTCCTGCTCTCCACGTCAGAGTTTATTTATCAATGTGACTTCTATTTCCAAGGTTAGAAGTTGTACCAATAAATCCCTCTCACATTTATCTATTTGTTTGGATATCATTTGATAAGCATCTCATTTAACAGGGTTATATAACTTAGATCTGTTAGATCATAATATGTTTTAGATATATGGTCTAATATGATCCGTATTTTTTCAATTCTATTTTTTTAATCCTCAAATTTGATGATTTGTTCAATGGAAATGTGACTTTGCTGCAGTCAATCACAATCTTTGGATCATTGGTTTCATTTGAGTTGGTTGTTATTAGACTTGTTTTTGGAGACAAACACATCATTGTTTATACTTAAAAATGTAAAGGTGTCTTGTTCTCTTTTCAGGTTAAAAACAATTTGACCGTGGACGGAATTGATTTTTATATAACTGATGCTTTTGGTGAAGGGCTATATGACTCTTGCAAGGATGTAAAGTTTGGTACCATGAATACACGAGCTCTAAACTTCATCGGTGCTGGTGCTCAAAATTTTAAAGGTGAAATTTATACTTTGAGAACTGTAGCCAACCTCTCTCTACCTTCCCTGTCTCCCCCTCTCCCCATCTTCTTATGCACTCACAGTTCACTTAGTATCATGTCCTTTCTTGTTAAGTATGTGAATTGAACTGGTTAGAATAAAAAATTTGATGCGTAGTCTATCATAAAGATCTTGAGTATGTGAATTCTTATGGCATGATATGTTTTGAGGCATTAAGCATGCAAAGTCCTTGGCTGGTTTTCTTTAGTGACAAGCAAAGGCAGTTCATGGTGATTGTGAAATAACTGAAAAAGTGCTCATGCAAGAATTTTGTGAAATGGTCATGTGCACCAAGGAATAGTTTCTCCCTGTTTTTTTTGTGAATTCTTTGTGACTGGATTGGAGGATGCCAGTGATATCTTAAAACTATGTTTGTTTCTTTGGTCCCTTGCAATATGGATGGTATTAAGGAATAAATCCTAACAGTTGATCATCTCATTAGTGGCAACTGGGTATTTGTTATTGCTGCTGCATGTAGAGTCACATGATTCATTATATGTTTTACAGTTAACTGGTGGAGTAAACGTTTTTGTTCTTTTCATTGCGAGTTGCTTGTGTGTTATGTGTAATTGTCTGCAATTTCTATGTAATCGTTAGTGCTTATGCCATGATTACTTTCGGCAGAGTGGTTTGCATTTATTGGCAGACGAGCACCCCCAAATCTACCAGGCTCACCATATGCCATTACATTCAAGCCAACTGCTCCCGAGTCATCAGGAATGAAACCTATGAATGTATCTGCATATTCATGTGGTGATATTTCGCTGGGCTGTTCTTGTGGTGATTGCCCTTCTTCTTCTGTTTGTGCCAATACAGCTCCTCCTCCACAGCATGAGAGATCTTCGTGTTCAGTGAAAATTGGATCTCTTAAGGTGAGAAATCATCCGGTAGACAACTCTGGGCTTGTTTTGAATTAATTAATTTGTTCAGGTTGAATTCAAAGTGTTTAGCAATGAATATGCATTGCATATACTTATTTTTTGTCTTTAGGTACCAGTGTATATTTTGCTAATTTAGTTTCACTGGTCAACCTTTGCAGGCCAAATGCATTGACTTTGCTCTAACAATCCTTTATATCATGTTGGTTTCCATGTTTTTGGGGTGGGGTTTTTTCCATCGGAAAAGAGAAAGGAACCAAACTTCTGGAATGAAACCAATGCCCAATGTCATGGATGGTGGTGAAATACATTCTGTTATTCGGCGGAAGGATGAGAATCTCCCCATGCAGGTGTTCCTAATTTCCTGCATGCTCCTTCTGAGTGAAATTCTGATAGTTATTTTTCCTTATTTCGTTCATCAAAGTGAATGACTTTAATCGATTCAATTAATTTGAGCTTTATAGAACTTATGAATATGTTTATGAAGTGAAAAAAATTTGTAGGTCTGTAGTTCTGCTGTTACTTGCAGGCCAATCACATTTTAAGACTGTCTTTCTTTTTTATTCTTCTTAATTATCAGATGCTTGAAGATTCTCCTCAAACTGGAAACAGGGTTCAGCTTTCAATTGTGCAAGGATATATGTCAAAGTTTTACAGGTCACTTCCAATCCCATTAATGCTTATATCAGTGTTCTTTCTCAATAAATTTCTTTATATAAAAAATAAAATCAGTTTTGCAGAATGGTTTATTACCCTGTGTGTTATGTTTGTTCAGGAGATATGGAACATGGGTTGCTAGACATCCTATCCTTGTGTTGAGTGTGTCTGTGGCTGCTGTTCTTCTACTTTGTTTAGGTCTAATCCGTTTTAAGGTGGAGACTCGACCTGAGAAGGTATTATTTAGCACCTACATTGCTTGTCTTTCTTCTGTGAGCTGATACATACAAAAAATGCCTTCTTGCTGGTGCTTAACAAAGCTTAAATGTTATGCCTTTTTTTTTTCTCATTCTTTTTGTTTGTGATTGTCTTAGTTTTCATAATCACTGTGCTTTGTCCTGTGATTACACCAATTAGATTCCTGTCCTTATATAAGTGGCAACTGAAAGTATTTACTAATCAACAGGATTATAATCATATTTGTTGTAACAGCTGCATGAATTTGTTCACTGGCTCATGTGTTAGAAAACATGCATGAAAGAGAAGAATTAGGTACAAAACAGAGCCATCTGGGATATAAAATGTATAACTTGTTTCATGATTTGAGAATCAAGAGGGGAAATGGATAAGTAGTTACCTTTTCTGTTAAACCATTAAAAATATACACTATCACATATTAATTTGATTATAGTGTATTTCAACTATTTAGGCTATTAAATTCTGAGAGCTCAATATATTCACTACTTAATTATCATACTGTTAGTGATGCTTGATTTTCCCGATATAGTTGTCACTTCTAATACATGTACTGTTTCAGCTATGGGTAGGGCCTGGGAGTAAAGCTGCAGAAGAGAGAAGATTTTTTGACAGCCGCCTTGCTCCTTTTTACAGAATTGAGCAGGTTCTACATTATTTTACTTTTGTCCTTTATTTTTATATCTTTTTTCATGGTATCTAGTTTTATCATTATGTTTTTATTTAATGGTAGGCAAGCGGTATCATCTAGTTGTTAATTCTAGAAATCGTGTATGGCTTTCCTTGGAAAGATTTGAATACTTCGTTTTACTATACTATCACATGCAACTATTAGCAGGAAATTACTTTTTCTTCTATTTCTTCTTCATAACCAGTGAACAGCCTGACATATGCTTCTTGTTATGCACTTGTTTAACATAACTAAATCATTTTAGGGGGTGAGATTGCAATAGAATGACCCCTTTGGTAGTTTGGCCATTTTCTGCCCAATAAATGCTGTGTTATAAATTTACCCAAATTATTTTACGTCTTTGAGTTGCACTCCCTATATATATATATATATATATATATATACGTTGATTATTTTACCAACATGAAAATTTGTTTTCTGCATTTAGTTTAGTTTTGCGATTTTCCTTTTCCCTGTGGATTTATTGAGGATTTCATTGCAGTTTGTGCTATTTTCAGCTTTTAGCCAAATCAAGATGAAATTAATCCCGATGAATGTAGATTCAAATGATTTATGTTCTTTATAATATTAAATTCCAAGTTGTTGGGAAGAATAACATATTATTGACTGAATAGCAGTTGTACTGTGACACAACACCATTAACTGAGCAACCAGGATAAAACTCTGTAGCAGAATATATGGTCTTACTGAAATTTTTTTGGGAATAACTAATGCTGATGATTTTGTACCTCTCAGCTAATTCTAGCAACTACTCCCAATGCTGAGGATGACAAGTTACCAAGTATTGTGACAGAGAACAATATTAAGTTGCTGTTCGAAATACAAAAGAAGGTATTTATGTCTAGTGTTACTTTCCTGCATGTATCAGATTGTTATGTGAATTGCACTGAATTTCAATGAAATTTAATTTGCTGTCTATGCCATTTCTTCCCTTTTCTTATTGGCAAATTGTGAATTTGATTTCTTTAGTTTAATAATTCCTTGTTCTAACAGGTTGATGGTATCCGTGCAAATTACTCTGGATCGATGATAGCTCTAACTGATATTTGTATGAAACCACTAAGCCAAGATTGTGCTACTCAGACTGTTCTGCAGGTTTTTTTCTTGCTTGGTTGTCGTTGTTGGTGTTGATGCAACTTGGGGATTAAACTGTAGAATTAAACTTATGGCTTACTCTCTCAATTGTTTTAACTTACTAATATATTTCTACTAATGACTTAAAGGCTTGTTACTATCAGCCTACCTATGTTTTTTCCATATTTATCCACATAATTATGAGTAATATATTGCCAGTTTTCCTTATTTTTTGGCCATGTTGTTACGGTCACATTTTTCTTGGACGTACTGATTTTGCCATTTTTCATGCCATCCTTTCTTCTCTAATCTATCCCCCCTTCTCTCTGATGTTGTCAACTTGTTTTGCTCATATCCCTGTTTGATATGTCTATGAATTGATACCTGAATCCATGCTTGCTTTTTCCTTGTTCTATTCATGTATCTTTTATTTTAGTGCACGACCATTACATTTTTAGAGGCCTTTACATGAGTTACATGTACTTCTATTCTACTTTTTTTTATTTGTGACTAACACCCCTCTCTCTGTATGACCAGTATTTCCAAATGGATCCTCAAAATTACGACAACTATGGGGGAGTTGAGCATGTGAATTATTGTTTGCAGGTACATTGATTTACTCCATTTTCCTTCTTGTTCAAAGCTCCTGACAAGTCTCTCTTAAAAAAATATATATCTGGAACAAGTTTCTGTCATTCATAAGTTAGCAAGCTTGACATTTCATTAACATTTTGTGCACATTGATGTTCTGTTTGGGCCTTCATTTGAAAAAAAAAAAAAAAAAGAGCTCACGTATTTCATTTTACCTCGTGTCTTCTCGTTCCTCTGAAACAATCCCCATGATCATCTCCTTTTCAATTGTCATAATGATATCTTTTTAACAAGGTGGCCAATTGAATCAGTATCCTATATATTATTTCAGCATTATACCTCTGCAGACAAATGTATGAGTGCCTTCAAAGGCCCTCTTGATCCAAGCACTGCCCTGGGAGGTTTCACAGGGAGCAATTATTCAGAGGTATTTCTTTACCTTGTAAAAAGCAAATACAATTATATCTGGACCATGTGGTAATCTTTTAATGATTCTTCTGGTACAGGCTTCCGCATTTATAGTGACTTATCCTGTAAACAACGCAATTGATAATGAAGGGGATAAAACTGATAAGGCCATTGCTTGGGAGAAGGCCTTTATTCAGTTAGTCAAGGTTTGCCTTCTCATCTCAGTGGTTGTTCTTATGACTTTTTCTTATGCAATTCTCTCAGTTCAAGGTCTCCCATGCAGTATTACATCTATTTTCTTCATAACGATACCTGCTGGTTCTTAGTGGCATTAGTCAAAATAATTTCACAATACATATGGCTTGCTCCATGTAGATTTAGTACCATTTTAAATCCATAATTCTATATGGTGCTCTGAACTGTATTAGCACCAAGAAATCTGGTTTGGCTGGTTGGAACATTTTCATGGCAAAACATTCATTGATATGTAAAAAATCTAAAAGAATTATTTAGTGCATTCCATATTAGACATAGAATTACAAGGTGACTTCTGAAGGGCAACTTGTAGAAGGTGACTTTTGCATGGTATACATTGAATGAAACATGGTTTTATAGTTTGGATTATTTGTGTTTTGATGTTTGGTCATTCAATCAGAGTCCTTATGATACATGAAAAGACTTGATGGATCAGGGAGTTTAAGCATAGTAGAGTAGGTTCTATAGGTTCCTACTTTCTACTCCACTTTGTTATCTTTCTAAGTTATGGAAGCTGTAAGACCCATCACATTTAACTAAAGCAATAAAATAACTTGGATGTCCCCTTGAATATATCACATTAAGATTGAAAGTCAGCCAGGCTCTATATTTTTTTATAAATGGAATGATCAAAGTTATGACGAATGATAAGGAAAATGAATTAAAATTAAGATGAATGATAAGGAAAATAAATCAAAGTGAAGGTGCATGATACAGAACCTGTTTTCAAAGATAATAAATGGATGCAAACAGTGGAAATTAGTGAGAATGGGTATTGGATCTGACCCAAATAATGTTCTGTTGTCCTGCTTCAAGAGGCAAGCTTATTCCGAGTATAGTAATGTTTGACTACTGAGTGTGGTAATTCATATGGTGACATCATTCAATTAATTTAGTTTGATGGTGATAGAGCTTCTTTGTTACTTTATTTATCTGAGTATCTTGTATGCTGTGTAATAGGATGAATTGTTGCCAATGGTCCAATCGAAAAATCTTACACTTTCTTTTTCATCGGAAAGCTCTATTGAGGAAGAACTAAAAAGAGAAAGCACTGCAGATGCCATTACTATATTGGTAAGTTTTTCTTTCTTTTAGTTGGAAAGTTCTACATTTTCATTTTAAGTTATTGTGCGATGGTAAGTCCTAGACCTGCAAGCTGCAACCTCACGGTTGCATGTCTGAGATTGAGTCACTGCATTAAGATATTTAGTGTAATAGTATTCATTTATTCTGTGAGACTGTCTACTGAGTTCCCTTCCTCAGAACCCTTTTTGGTGGGACCATAATTGGGTAATGGCCTTTTTTCAGTTATGATACATCTTATCAGTGAATTATATCCATGACCTGGAATTTTAAAATGGCTTAGTTTTCTCTTTTAATGTATTTAATTAATTTTTAGCTGGCCCTTTTTTTTTCAGATAAGTTATCTTGTGATGTTTGCCTACATATCTCTTACTCTAGGAGATACACCTCGCTTGTCTTCTTTTTACATTTCGTCTAAGGTATGTTCTTGTCAATGGCTTCAAACCTTCTTTCTTGATAGAACCTTCCATTTCAAATCATTGTATGGGATTGCCATTAATACCTGGTTATTAAACATCTAGGACCTTTACATTTTTCAAATTATATGATTGTATGAATTCCAGGTATTGCTTGGTCTTTCTGGAGTTATGCTTGTCATGCTTTCTGTTCTTGGATCAGTTGGATTTTTCAGTGCCATAGGAATAAAATCAACACTAATCATTATGGAAGTCATTCCTTTTCTTGTGTTGGCTGTAAGTTTCTTCCTTCTACATCTTTTTAGACAATTTGATTTGATCTCGTAGCATTCATGCCTCTTTGACTCATGATATATTTATTTATTTTGTCTCTACAAACTCATTATTGAGCATGAGGTTTGAATGGGAAACTCCCAATTCTTACTAAGTATTTTCCTCCCCTTTATTGGCTGAGCAAATGGTTTATTAGTTAACAAGCAACATCTAGTTGTGATGCTACATTCTTTCCCCACTGCAACATTTTACTCAAGCAGATGAGGGGGGTGGGACTCAACATATACAACTGTACCCCTGTTAGGCTGACTATGATGTTAGTAGATTGTACTCTTGTAAAAACTTATGATACTGGTATATTTCTTTGTTTAGAAAATATATAGTATATTTAATGATAAATTGAACGACTTTTCTATAATATTTGCTATTCCTTTTATCTGAACATCTGTCATATCAGGTAGGGGTGGACAACATGTGTATATTGGTGCATGCTGTTAAACGGCAACCACTTGAGTTGCCACTAGAAGGACGGATAAGCAATGCACTTGTGGAAGTTGGACCATCTATAACACTTGCTAGTCTATCTGAGGTGCTAGCATTTGCAGTTGGGAGTTTTATTCCTATGCCAGCATGTCGTGTGTTTTCTATGTTTGCTGGTCAGATATTTTTATCCATTTCCTATGCTAATCAAAAGTTTTCTATTTTGACCTTAATTTTCGAAATTGTCACCATTTTATTGCATGTCTCTATTGCAGCACTGGCTGTTCTTTTGGATTTCCTTCTGCAAGTTACTGCTTTTGTTGCTTTAATAGTTTTTGACTTTTTGCGTGCGGAAGATAAGAGGGTTGATTGTTTTCCATGTCTAAAAATTTCTTCATCATATGCCGACTCTGATAAAGGTAAAATTGGGACTTTCCTTAGTTATATATTTACTTGATGCATTGCCTTCTTTCTTTACTTCATTTGTTAACTGCCATGTATTTTATTTCTTATTGTAAACTTGATATAAATTCTAATTAACATATACAAAGTTTAGGCATTGGCGGTAGAAGGCCTGGATTACTGGCTAGATATATGAAGGTAATCTACTTAGACTTTTATGAAAATTTCATGGAAGTTGTGCCTTTGCCAGCTTGCTTATATATTCTCAACCACATTTTATGAGCATATATTTTCACTTGGATTTGTGGGTTTCTACTTTTAGGATATGTAATGATTGAATTTTTATGTGATTTTGCGCTCTATAATGTGCTTGTATTAACTTGATTAAAGAATGTGTTTTTTGCACACTGATGTTTCTGACAGAGTTGAGCTTCCTTTTGTTAATTTCTAGGGGGTCCATGCACCTGTGCTCAGTCTTTGGGGAGTTAAGATAGTTGTCATATCCATCTTTATTGCTTTTGCATTGGCTAGTATTGTGAGTTTCCAGAGATTTTCTTTCTTATCTTCCTAATTCTGTGAGTTTTGGGGCCTTTTACCTCTGAATTAATTTACCACATTGCTGAACCTCACAGGCATTATCCACTAGGATTGAACCTGGTTTGGAACAGAAGATTGTTCTTCCACGGGACTCATATCTTCAGGTTCAATTTCTTGAGAATGTTTAAGTCAGTGCATGCATCCATCATAAACGACATACTGTTGGTTAATTAAACATGAATTTCTGTTTCCCATAGGGCTATTTTAATAATGTTTCAGAGTATCTTCGAATTGGTCCTCCCCTTTACTTTGTTGTGAAGAACTATAATTATAGGTAATTCACTGCTTTTGCCTTTTTCATAATTTTTCTTTTGGCTTCTTGTTTGATGTTGCTTAATTTTTCATAATGTATGAGCATACTATTTCTGCTGGTACTCTAGAAGAACTGGCACAAAATGCTTCTTAGTCCAAGCTTCCACTCTTGCTTTTGAAAAAATGTATTTAAATCCTGATGCCTACTTGTGGAAAGTATTGAAGCCTTAATTGTTATTTTGATTGTCAAAGTATTAATGCTTTCGTACCTTAAGATCTGCGAACTGATGGTACTCTGCTCCTCAGCTCAGAATCAAGACATACAGATCAGTTGTGCTCCATCAGCAAGTGTGATTCAGACTCTCTTTTAAATGAAGTAAAGCTTTCTTTCTTTGTTTTTTACTTATCTGATTAATTTATGAAGTATCTGTCATTTACATATCAGATGCCTCCCCATTGATGCATTAATGTATGAAGTCTCTGTTATTCACCTATTAATTAACACCTGACTGAATCTTGTTACTTCTTTACCTTGATATGATTGTATTTTCTTTGACAAGAATCTTTTATCTTCTTTCTTCTGTAGATTGCCAGAGCATCCTTGACTCCTGAGTCCAGCTATATTGCTAAACCAGCTGCTTCATGGCTTGATGACTTTCTTGTATGGATATCTCCAGAAGCTTTTGGTTGCTGTCGGAAGTTCACAAATGGAAGTTATTGCCCTCCTGATGATCAGGTCATCATTTAATCATTCTTGAAGTTCAATTTTAATCCTGGCCTGGATATGTTATACTTGTGCATTGCCCGAGCTATTATTTCCCTGATGATTGGATCATATAGCTGCTAGGGTAGTTTATCATCATCATCATCAAGAATCTTGTAACTGAAAAGTTTGAATTATCTTGGAACTTTGTACACAACACAATGACATTGAAATACATTCAACTTTCATTAGGTAAAATTTCTTATCATATAATGGCTCACAGAATATAACTACATAATTATTGAGCAATTATGGGGTCATTGGGATGATGATTGTATATTTTCATTTTCTGGACATATTTACTACTCCTTTCACATATCATGTTTTATATGACTGAATATACTGAAGTTGATTTTTTTTCCCAGTCTCCTTGCTGTTCCTCTGATACAGGTTCTTGTGATCTCAGTGGAGTTTGCAAAGATTGTACCACAGTAAGTTACATAATATATTCTAGGGAAATGTTATATATATGTGTGTGTGTGCGTGTCTTACTTATTTCTAAATGAATTATGCTTTTCATAATTTTTAGCATGCGCCATTTTTAGGTGAAAGAGGGTTCATTTAGTAACAATTTTTGGAATTTTTCAGTGTTTCCGTCATTCAGATTTAAGTAATGATCGTCCATCTACAGCACAATTTAGGGATAAACTCCCGTGGTTCCTTAATGCTCTGCCTTCTGCTGATTGTGCAAAAGGGGGCCATGGTGCTTACACTAGCAGTGTGGAGCTGGAAGGTTTGTCAAACTGGATATTTCAATTAAATTTATGGAAACTCTTGCATTTATTATACTTCAAAATTTTAGTTTATGTTTAATTGCCCTATGGTGACCTGCTATTTGAATGCGGTCTAAATTCTCAACATTTTGTGTGTTCAGGCTATGAGAATGGTGTTATTCAGGCATCATCCTTCCGCACATATCACATGCCTCTCAACAAACAGGTGATGTGTTTATTGATGTTAGAATGTGCATGATATTGGTTATTTTTATTGTTTTCTATAGAAAGTCTTGCTATTTACAGTGTCTGCATTTCATTTTAGGTTGACTATGTCAATTCAATGAGGGCTGCTCGAGAGTTCAGTTCAAGGATGTCTGATTCTTTAAAGGTAAGAAATCAATGCTACTAGCTGGCTCCTGGGTGCATAGTTTTCCTGATATCCTTCCCTTTGAAATGAATTTGGTTTCCCTGGTTAGGTTTTTGCATTCTCTCTCTTCTTTTTTTTTTTTTTTTTTTTTTCTGCTCCAAAGTAGAAATGTTGCTTCTTTTGTATGATACAATCACTAGGTTCTTATCATACTACTGACAGCAAGTAAAAAGGGATAAAAATATTTTACTTGTTCATTATTGCTCACTAGTATTTTGGAAAATGATGGTTTGCACTACTGGCTTTATGCCTGTATTAAAGCTGTCTTTCGAGTAACATTGGTTATTTGGTGCAGATGGAGGTGTTTCCATATTCGGTGTTTTATATGTTCTTTGAACAATACCTTGATATATGGAGGACAGCTTTGATCAACCTGGCTATTGCAATTGGTGAGTAACTTTAAGAAGTCTGGCACTCAACAAGTGTTACTATTTTCTCAATGCATTGTTGATCTGGAATGTTCTGCTCGCTATTATTTTGTTTAGTACATGAACATTCTTGATAATAATGCCATAATCTTAATTGTGGAAGAGGAAGCTAAGCATTACTTCATATATTCTTGCTACACATGGAGTTGCATAAAATTTGGTTAATTTTTTGAGTAGCTCATCAGGTGCCTATTAGTATTGTGTTCACGCACAGTTTTGGTATGAAACCAAAATAAATGGTCTTCTGGAATTTTGTACTAATATTTCTACATCATTTGCTGTTGATTGGTGGGATGCACCAACTTGTAGTCATTTCTCCTTGTATAATTCATTAATTGGATTTATTTGGTGATGTACCAGGTGCGGTATTTGTTGTTTGTTTAGTTATCACATGCAGGTCAGTATTCTCTTTAGCCCTTGTGCACTTTTTCCTTGAGAAAAATATAGTGGAGTTTGGTGTTTGGTTCTCTTTCCGAATGAATTATAGTATTGAAAGAAAAGGTGGAAAGAACTGGTATTTATTTTGTTTCTTTTGTTTGTTTAAATGTAGTTTATGGAGTTCAGCAATCATTTTGCTGGTTTTGGCGATGATTGTTGTGGATATCATGGTACCTCTTCTTGCTTGATAAGGACAATAATTTTGCTTATTTGTTATAATTTACTTGTTCTATCTATATGCTTATAATTTCTGCTTACAAGATGAAATTATGCAGGGGGTCATGGCAATTCTGGATATTCAATTGAATGCAGTCTCTGTTGTTAACCTTGTCATGTCAGTGGGGATTGCTGTTGAGTTCTGTGTGCATATAACACATGCTTTCTCAGTAAGCATCACTCGATTGTCCCTTTTTTCCCCTTGTCCACCTTTGTGAGGCATAGCCTGTGCCGTCCTGATGAAAACTCATGCCAATTACATGTTTCTTTAGTTGAAACTTATTTTAATTGTCTATTTTGTTAAGTTAAAATTTAGATACGGTCTGCATATCCAACAAAATATAGTGATTTAGAGTTGTAGTGGGATGTTTTATCAAGACCTTGATGGTTCTTAAAAAGCATCTTAGAATTTTTCTGCTTTTGAATATAGGAACTTGATATTTTCTGATCTAAAGTTTGAATTAGTGCTGTGCTCCATTTGTTGCTTTGGCAATTCTTATATAGGTAAGCAGTGGAGATAGAGACCAAAGAATGAAGGAGGCTCTAGGTACAATGGGGGCTTCAGTCTTCAGGTTCTTATTCTTCCCCAGTTCAAAGAGCTAAGATCTAGATTGATGAGATCTGTGTTATTTGCATGATAATTATAAATGGGCTGGAATACTTCTATAAGATTTATATTACGGTGGCATGATTAAACTTTCTGATTTATGTAAATATAATCTCTTTATCTACTTACACATTGGCAAATATTATGGTTTTGTGCTGTAATTTTTGCAGTGGTATCACGCTAACAAAGCTAGTCGGTGTGCTCGTTCTTTGCTTCTCAAGGACAGAAGTTTTTGTGGTCTCTGTTCATATACGCAGTTTTGAATCACACATGCTAACCCAATATTCTACAGTATATATATTTAATATCTTTGCTTCTCATGTTCTGCAGGTTTATTACTTCCAAATGTACTTGGCATTAGTCCTTCTTGGTTTCTTGCATGGGCTGGTATTTTTGCCAGTAAGTTTATTTATTAACCTTCCTTCACTCCATATTTACATCAATATAGCATTTTTTTTTTCCCCCTGTTGGTGTTAAGGAATTAAATCCATTAGAAACCAGGAAGTACTTTTTAATAGAACAAGTGCACAACAAGAGTGAGGATATCTCTCATCTGTCCATATCTGATAGTGTATATAATTGATGATCATGATTTAGTTGGAAGTTGAAAAAAAAAAAAAGAAAAGCAATCAGTAAATTTGTATCAGCTTTCAGCAACAGGAAATATAGGGGTATTTAATCAGAGTTCTCTCCATTTTGGTCCATGTATGTATGCCTCAGTGGACAAGGATTCGCAATGTAGAAGTCATGTCTAATACTCTCGAGTCTTGGCTCAACTTTTTGCAGGTAGTTTTGAGCATGTTTGGTCCACCTTCGAGATGTAAACTTGTCGAAAAGCCAGAAGATCGGCCATCAGTTTCATTGCAGCCATGAGAAGCTAGATTTGCTTCATTATAGCTTTTTTTTTTTGGTAGATTTAAAAAAAGAAAAAATCCTTTCCTCAAGGTGCTAAAGTTACATGTATATTAAGTGCGGGAAAGAAAATATTCAAATGGCTTATAACATTATGTATACAGTGTTTTTACCAAGAGGAGGAAAAAAAAGAAGAAAGTTGTCATATTTGTCAATATTTTCTTTCTTCCAAGCAATGGCAGCTGTTTATTTTCAACTGATTTTGACCTTGTATTAATTTGAACAGCTAAAAAAAAAAGGAGCTAATTGATTAATGCATGAGTTCATCTACGGTAGTTTTGTTGTTTTCCTAAGAATATGTTTTGGTGGTCTCGTATATTTATTCATAGTATTTTTATTTTATTAATTCCTTTATTTTCATTTTTGTAATGAATGTAAAAAAAATATTAGTGCAAAAAAAAAAATGAATGTAAAAAAAAAATAATAATAATTATCATCCCACAATTTAAATATTTAACGTATAATCCATAATTAATTGCATTGACTATAAGTTTATCCGAAAAAATAAGTGGTCTATCTGAAAATAAAATGACCTAGCCTTTGAATTTTGATTTTAGCATTTAGTACGACAGACAACTTCAAATTTTATTATTTTGAAATTTTATTTTTTAAAGCATTGGTGATGAGAAATTTAACTTCGGTGAAGTGTACAAAGTGAACAAGTGTTACTAATATTTGTTGATAATAAAAATAATTAGGGACAATGTTCAAATATATTTCTAATATTTGATTAAAAGTGCAGATCAACACTTAATATTTTTCGAGATATTAATATACTCCAAACGTTATAAAAATTAGCCAATGCGCTTATTCTCTCTGTTACCTTTATTATATCTCTCTTCACATTTTTCCTTTTTTTTTTTCTTTCCTTTATATTTGTTTTTTTTTTAACTTATATTTTACATTTACCTATAAAATATTTGTGTGTATATACATATAATTTGATTTTTTTCATTTTTTTTCGTATTTATAAGTTTATATAATGATAATTGTAATTATTAATAAAAGTTAATTATATTATTAGAATATAGGATAAAAATTTATAAATAATTAATTATTATATTAAATAAATACACTCAAAAATATTTCTAAAAAATATAATGACGTGAAAATAAATTAATCACGTAACTTGTTTTTATCAAAAGTTATTTAGAAATTTTTTTTTATCATTTTTCAAATAATTTTTTATAAAAATAAAACTAATTATATCATTAATTTAATTTCACGTTATTATTTTTTTAAAAAAAAATTAGAATATACTTATTCAATATCACAATTAATTATTTTTAAATTTTTATCATATATTCTAATAATATAATTAAATTTTATTAATAATTACAACTATTATTATATAAACTTATGAATAAAAAATAAATGGAAAAAGTCAAATTATATGTATATACA
>CATKHJ010585375.1:0-12556 GCA_949750685.1 Vernicia montana | reverse complement strand
AAATTTTGATTCACTAAACAATTATTGACATTTGAGCTAATACTTGATTCTTGTCCTCTGTGGAACGATACTTTATTCACTCTTTATTACTTGAGCGACTCGTACACTTGCGATAGCATTGTGTTACCTAAAATAACACATCAGTAGTTTATATAGGAATAGCAACTAGGGAAGTTTTTATCTTTTTTCAATGTGGGATTTGGCATTCTGAAGCTCGAAACCGCACACAGGCCTTCTAGGACCGCACACGGGCCATTCTGGACCGCATAGGAAAAATGGGACCGCATAGGAAAATGGGAACCGCACAGGGCATTTTTGGGACCGCACACAACCTGTACGGAACCGCACAGGTCATGTGCGGTCCCTGGAGGACCCTGTGCGGTCTTCCAGGTCAGACAGGGCTGATTCGTCTGTTTTTCGACCCTTTCTTGCTCGTTTCAGCTTCTGAGGCTTACTTGCATGTCCGAGGGTTCAGACGGTGTAAAATTCAGGGTTCACAGGTCGCAATATGCCTATTGCGGTAGCTACCTCGCACTATTCATGTGACTATTCATTCTGGTGTCCAAAACAGGCAGAAAGGTTCGCGGTCTTTGTTGCGGTCGTAACACTGGGCGCGAAACTAAGGTCGCGATCGCGACATCCATATAGCGGGCGCGACTTATGTTCTACAGCTCCACTTAGCAATTTAACTTCCATTTCTTAGAAAATTCAATCCACATTCATCCATACACATGACATACACCTGAAAATCATCATATGTTCCATGAAAAGTCTTTACATGAATATTCGGGGTATTACAATTATTATTGGGAATCTTTATACCTTGTTGTGAAGTGTCAGGCCTCGTTTATTTTGATGGATTTCAATAATAAATTTTGCAAAATTCATGAATTATAGTTCAATTTTTTGTTTGATTTGAAAATTTGAACTACATTTCATGAACTTATTAAAATATATCATGTTTCAAAACCTTTAAAAATAAAGGATTTGAAAATCTACATTGTTAACCCTAAAAATTAATTTAGAATTAATACCTTCAGATTGTTTAATTGGGTCCCTGTTACAGTACTGTCAGTCCTCTGGATCAGTGTTGATTGTTGCTATTTTTGGTGTTTTCTAGTTTAATAAATAATAAAATAACCTAGATCTGATGTATATAGGAACCAAAGTACCATCAACAGTGAATCTAGGGATTTGTGCAATTAAAAATTAACCTGAAAAGATAAATATATAGGCTGCTAGAGCCGTCAATCAATCAAATCAGGGGCTTGATATTTAGGTAGTGAGTACCATCAATCAAAGAAAAAAGGTTTTGTATATAGGCTGTCGCCGTCAATAGTGATCACCGCAAGTCAAATTTGAGAGAATTTATATGTTTATTGAATTGAGTGATGCTATACAACGTGTTTTTCAAGCCTATTTATAGGAGCTATACATGGGTATTTTAGTACATAAGAACAAGTAAATCCTAATCCTAATAGAAAAATAAATCAATTGGGCTTATTATAGACAAAATAGGCCCAAGTAAAACCTAATTTACAAAATTATCTGTACAGTTGACCCTATTGATATTCAGGCTCAATTTCCTTTTTGGGTCGGTGTCAACAATGCCCCCCTACAACCATTTGCTCTTAAAAAGATGAAGGGTTGTACTTTTTATAAAGTCGGCCGATCCTTTTAAGCGAAAATCCCTTGCTCAGTTGGCCAATCCTGAAACTGGTACAAATTTATTGGTTCACACGTGCTAAATAAATTCTCGTATCACTTTGTTTTCTGTACCTCATTTATCACTGGCTTCTACCATAATCTTATAAATATAGCAAAAGTTTCACTTTCACTTTTACCTAAACTTTCAGAAGCAAACTTCCTCAGTCAAATTCTCTGGTTCGGTCAAAACATCTTCAAATCTCAGCAGTTTCAACTTCTATCTTCAAGTAGGTTCTTCATCCTTTCCCCTGACCTTCTTTCTTAAATGTTATTCATGTGACTCGGCCTCTCTTGACTTTTACAGTATGACATCGAAAGGAAAAGAAATCTCCACTAGCAAACCTCAGAAAACCTTTGATACTGTGGCCGAGTCCAATAAGCCAATTTCCTTAAAGGTACTTAATGAATCCTCTATTGGTTTAATTTTGGGACCAATTATGACCGAACGAAAATCTTCTTTTGAGAAATTCCTGTTTAGCACAACTACCCCTCCTAGATTCAGATCAAAGAATTTTCTGCATTCTTTGATTTATGGTAAAGCTCCTCGGTCTTAGCCGATCATTCCTGATGACTATATTTCATAGTACAACCGACTAGTCCCTTTCTACTCCAATCAGTGGGACTCTCTGGGTATAAATGAACTTTTAAATTTTTTTTTAGTTAGGATCGGCCTTCAAAAGCATTTATTATTTCTTGCATTACTATTCTGGTCGGCCAAAAGCAATTTTTTCACATTTAGGTTCGGCCCTATGTCGGTCACGTTATTTGATTTGGCCGTTCTATTCAACGCTCCATTATCCGGGGAGACTATAGATGCATCTTTATCTGCCGAAGTGGATGATCTAGACATTGACTTCGGCAAGACTGCTTGTAATTATGGTAATTTCCTATTCAACAACCGATCTTCAGATCCTAAACCTTCCTTGAAAGAACACATCGCGTTCTTACTTTACTGGTTGTGCAAATTTATCTTATGTATAGCTTCGGTAAAGGTTACAGAGGTACATCTTAAAATTGCTGTAGCCCTGGCTTCGGGTCGCCGATTGGCATTCGGTCCATATATTATTTCTCATATATACCGAAGCATTCATACATTCCTTTACGGAGAATAATCTCACTCATCATTTGGGACCATCTGCGGTCCATTGTGGATGGTCCAACTTTGGCTGTTGTCCTATTTTCCTGAACTATCCCAAAGAAACCCGAAACCTCAACCAGACATGATCCCTAACTATGGCCAATGGGCAAGAGATCTTTCTTTCAAAAATATTGAATTCAAACAAGTTTTCAATTTCTTTTATAACACCGAGAATCGTTCGCCAACCTTATTATGCCCTTTTCGCCTAACTATGTTCGGTCCTACATAGGCTGAGTTTAAATATGAGAATCTAGCCATTGACAATGAATCAGTCTTAGAAGAATAGGCCGAATCTAAGGCCAGTGTCTTACATGCTCGGTATCTTCATTTTAGCACCATCCTAGATGCGAAGTGCAGTGTTGAAGTTTATCATCCGAATATGTGTGCAAGACAATTCGGTTTAATGCACGGTCTTCCCTTTCCTGCTGCATTTTTGGCTAATGACGGTCATGCGACTTGGCCTCTTGTTACATTAGATTTGATTCTTGAAATTAATAATTTGTATGAGACAAGAGTGGCCGAATTCGAAATAGATGATCTTCCCATATTGCCCGATCAAACCGCCTTTTTAGTAGACTGGTGGTATGATTTTGTGAAGAAATGGATGTCTGAACCTGTAGACATAGTATGGTCTAGACAAGATTTTAATCCAACTGACATTGCTTCCTCTCATGTTGTGCAGGGCTTAGGATCGGTCAAAACCAAATGTATGCATCTTCGTGAAATACTTTCGTTTGAAAAATTCTACGGTATAAAATATAATTATTTGCAACCAAATGAAATGTATAGGCAAATAAACAGAATTAAAGCTGACCTTCAAATCGAGGCTAATAAAAGGATCTTAATTAAAAGGGAGAAAATTGTCAAATTACGGCAAGAAATCCTGACCCATGAAGGATTCCTTCAAGAAAGACGATACTTGGGCAAAGAGGCAATTGTTTGTCCGGGTTGGATTAAAATTGGAGTTCCTTCAATCAAATGGCCAAATATCGCTAACGCACCTTTAGGTGTTGCCGGGGAACTTTCTAGCTGAGCCGAAATAAGGCAAAAGTATCGGGTTATGTGGGTTGGTTCCCATCTTGATGATTGACCCATTGACACCGATTGGTATTGGCCTGATCTCTTAAATGATCAGCCTTTAGTTCGGCTAGGTATCGGTTTCTTTCTGTTACTTTATGTTTTGGCCGTGTAGACTTTTTAATATTATCATTCCTCATTTCTTTGCAAAGGCTATCCCCAAGGCCATACCCAATCCTCCTGGCGAACTGAAAGAGTTCGATACCACTGTTCCTCCGCCAAAACGATACAATTTTAAAGTGAGCATTCTTTACTGAGCGTGCCACCCCTTTATTATATATATATATATTCTCCTCTGATCGTCAATGTTTCTTTCCACTTTAGGCCAACAAGAAAACTTCATCGTGATAACTCTATTTTCTTAAAGTTATTTTACCTGTTTGAACTCAAATTTTGGTTCAGTTCTTGAGAATTTAATAATATTATTACTTATTTTGAAAAATAAATAATTCTAACAATTTATAAATAAATTATAAAATATTTTTAGTATTTTATTTTATTTTATTTTATTTTGCAGGTCAAAATGACATTAATGATGCAAGCGATGATGTCATGATGTCAATGATGCAGGCAATGATGTCATAATAATAATGATGCAGGCAATGATGTCATGATATTAATGATGCAAGCAATGATGTCATGATATTAATGATGCAAGTAATGATGTCATAATAATAATGATGCAAGCAATGATACAAGATGGTGGAAAAAGAAGATGGAAATTTCCTATAAATAAGCATTACCACCCCTCCTTCAAATCATCAATTCAATCCTTCATCATTCAATCAATTAGATAGATTTATATTTTCTTAGTTTTATTTCCTTTTATTTTGTTCAAGAAGAGAAGTTTTGGAGCTCATCTACACCAAAGATTATATCCCTAAAAGAGTTCTTTCTAAACTTTTATTCTTCAATTCAATAATAAGTTGTTATTATGTTTTCTATTAAATTAATTATTAATTTAATTGTTTCTTTCTTCTTAATTATGAGTAGCTAAATTTTTTCTATAGGATTTAGATGTAATCTTTTGATTTGCCTATGACTATCTTTTTTTAATTGATTTAGTTTTAATTATTGGAATTAATCTTTTATCTTAGAACTTAATACTTGTGAATAATTGATCACTATTTACATGTTTAAAGATATTATGTGAAGTAGCGAGAGTGGAAGCATAATATTAGTTCATTAAGATATTAAACCTAGGGAATGTGTTGTTTAGAGATAAGAACATTCATTTGTGATTAATTAAAGGATTTTCATAAAATTTAATGGGTTTGTGTTAATCACTTTTGATCACGAGAGTAGACATAAGATTAACATAAATACTTGTGTTGTGTCTTGAGAGAGAACATCATATTATTTAGGGAAATCTAATTATTAATTCCAATAAAATTAAACCAATCTAGAGAACATAGAAAAGTCATAGGTAATCAATTGATAAAATCTAAATCATAAATCTTTATCATATATTGAATTTGTCTGTTAAATTTTCTTACATCTGTTTTAATTTTCTTTTTCTTTACAACTAAATTGATTTTCTAAATAATAGAGTAATCATATTTTTTTGGTAATTGTCAACACCTTTCCTGTGGGATCGACACTCTATTCACACACTATTATTTACCCACGATCTGTACACTTACAGATTTAGCACAACATATATATACCGGTTGTAAACTCTTCTTGTTGCTCACGTTGAATAATTTACAAGTTCTATTTAATACCAAAAATTCTTTAACTAGAACCAGCTGAATAAAACATAAATCAAAATTGTGTTTAGGTTATGATTTCGATTTGTAACTGGAACCATGAGAAGTTTGGTTTTGGTTTCTATTAAAAATCAAACTAAAAACCAAAATTTTCGATTTCAAACTGAAATCGACGGTTCGGTTAAATCGGTCATATAATTGTATTTTAATAAATTTTATTGTTTATTAAAATTTTATTTTAAATTATTCTGTTATGTTATATTAATTTTTTAATCAAAATTAATGTAATCAAGTAATGTGTTTAAATCTAATTTTAGAACATAATAAAAAAATCAGTTTTGAATCAAAATCAAAATTGAAACTAGTGGTAGTGAGTTCTAAACCAAAATTAAAACTGTAAAAATCAATTACAGTTTTAGTTTAAATATTTTATTAAACCAAAATCGTCGATTACAAATTAAAACCAATGATTTTGATTCTATAAATACAAAATTTATTTCCATCTCCAACTCTCCCATCGAGGTAAGTAAAAAAAAATTGTTTAGTTCATTTAACTTTATATTAATTTTTTAAATTAGTGAGATTATAGTTTATAAATTTAATGAGATTATTATAGCTTTCTTTTTACCGATTTTAATTTTTAATTTTTGGTTATGAGCAACACATGGAGTTCATTAAAGGATGTTTTAATTGGTTCACTCTTAATTTTTTTTATTTATGATCACATGTTTATTGCAAATCTTATCAACTCTAAAAAAAAGGCAAGATCTTGATTTCTTTATTCATAATTTTTTTTTGTTATTTTTAATCATTTAGGTCTATCTATATATATGAATTGAATCTACATCAAATTATATTTTTTGATTTTTTTAATAAACTCATTTATTGACCAAGTTAATAAGTATATATATTGAAATAATTAATTTTTAATCATTGAAATTTTTATTTGTTATATTTTGAAAATAAGTATATTCTTTTAAGTTGGCCAATGAAATTCTAATCTATTCCACTTAATTGATTTTGTTAGTACAAGAACTCTACAATTTATTCTTTTATTTAATATTTTACTCACATTTAAATTGTTTATGAATAGAGTTCAATTGTAATACAACAATTAATTACTACATAATGTGTATTAATATATTATCTTTGTAAAGTCTCCCTTGCAATATCTACAAAAATTAAATTAAAGAGGTCAAAAAGTTGTGTTTATTTTAAGATTTTTTTAAAAATCTTTATAATACAAATGTTGCATCATTAATTTATCCAACATTATGGGACTATTTGTTAGCAATTGTATCATCTGATATCAGTGCTTATAAAAGCATAATAAAGATTTTAATTTATGTTAGTCTCATGGTGATTTTATAGTTTTCAAAATAATATTTCATAAAACTTTAAATATTTTGATTGATATTTTACATTGATTTCAGGTTTTCATGGTGAGCATTGTACAAATTGTACTAATGTAGAATAATAAAGTAATTTAAATTTGTAAATTAAGATTAGAATTGATTTTTATTGTAATTGCAAAATCATCAAAAAACTTGCAAATTAAGATTTTCATATCATGTAAACATTATTGTGTAAATAGCTTATTAGTACATCAATTAAATTATTTTTTACAATTTTAATATGTGGAATCTATAAATAAAGAAATAACTTTTATATTTTATACTAGACTATCACCCGCGCGAGATGTCGCAAGTTTAATATTAGATTATATATTGAAATTAATCAGTTGATAAAATTAATTATATTAGTGTTATTATATAGCATATGAGTATATTATTATAAATATTTGAATAATAAAAATTTAAAACATCAATTAAAAAGAGGGTAATTATGCATGTATTAAAATTTAGAGTAGACAAACATAAGAATATTTATGAATAGATTGTTTGATTGTCCTAAACATTATAATATTGTTAACATAAAAAAAAAAAAATTGTTCACAAAAACAGCTAGACAATGGTAATATGTCAACCATTTATGATACCACTACCTAAAAGAAAAAAACTTGGAAAAAAAAAAAATCAGAAATCTATTTATAACCACTAGTATAAGTTAAGCATAAAAATTATCATTTTTCTAATTCTAGGAAAAAAAATAAAAGGGGCAAGAAAACAATACCCCAATCTCCCAATCTATTTTTTTTTTTTTTTTAATGTTAGATAAAATATTACTAACATTAAAAATTTCAAATAATAAAAATTAAAATATATCTTTTATTGAAACTATAAAAAAATAAAGCCATAAGCCATATTAATAAACTTCCAAAAATGTCCTAAATCAAATAAAATATAAAATAGTGATAATACCATATGAAATATTCACATTCAAAGAAATCTTTTTAACATAATTGCAGCGATCAAAGCTGCAAGTTTAAATCTTAAAAAACCAGAGAAACCTTGTCAAGAAATTGGTACTTTATATATATATATAGATAAAGCTCAGCTATTCACATGTTAAAATGATATTTAACTACATAATTGAAATCTCTATTTAAGAAAAAAAAAAAAAAAGAGTACAAAATTGAAATTTTGCTTAAAATAAAAAATTGAGAAATTTGGTAATTGAATTATTGATATCAATATAGAATCAATTTAATGGTTGAATTTAAAAAATTAATAAGAATGCTAATAATAATATAAGATCAATTAAATCTAATTATTCTCCTACTTGATTTATGTTTTAAATAAAGTAATTTATCCCACAATCCTTACCATAAAGTCAAAATCTCACTCGTGATAGAATTTCTTTAGCTAAGCTAACGAACATAGCATCAACTGAATCATTATAAAGAATTTTGGATATTATTTGGCTCAGTTTCTCTAGCTACAATCATTAATTCAATCCTTAGCTAATAACCAATGAAATTATGAAATTTTCTTTTCAGTTAAGACTTAAGCTTAAGCAAAACAGATCAAACATATCAATTGAAGAGTAATTATGTGAAAATTGGTCAAATAAAAATGATAAAAGGTATAAAATGTTTCAAATGATAAAAAAGTATCAAGTAGATAATTATATTTTATTATAAATATTTTTTTAAATCATGTTTTTTTTTTATCTTTTTATATATAATTAGATTTTCTTTATATATTTATCGGCTAAAATGGAGAACTCTTTGCATGAGAATAAAATGGCAGCCACATTTGTTGACTGTTTGGGCATTGTGTTTAGGTGGCCAGACAAGGAAAATGCATTGCAAAATCTTATCCAAGAAAATGAGGAGCTCCGAACTAGGGAAGCCATTTCTCATAAGAAGGTAGAGGAGTTGTCTAAACTCTAAATTGCTTGAAGAAGCTATGGCCAAGAAGCAAACCGAGGAGAATGATGACCTCACAGACAGTGAAAAAGACTATGATTTACTTCCAAAGGTGGTTGAATTGTCTGAAGAAAATGAGCATGTGAGAGAAGAGAAGCCCAACGTGGAGCTTCCACCACAGCCTTGCGTAGAGAACATGAGTTGGTGCGAAATGACGTAAATGGCCAGATAAAACGACAGTGTTTTTAAGTGGAAGAGAAATTCTAAGGGCATTTTTGTAAAATAGAGGAAGTTACAATGACAGAAACACCTTTAATAAAAGGGCGCCGTTTTGTTTTTGGTGTCTCTGGACATCAAAGGCTGGGAAGGAAAAAAAACCAGCACAGAATGTTTGTGGGTCCCACGCAAAGCTAAAAAACCCAGTTTACCCTTCCAGACGATGCCATTTTTCCTTCAAATTAAAAAAATACAGGGATACGACCGTCATTACACAAAGTCAAAATTGAATTGAGGAGCCCTATAGATAAGAATAAGGCATTGTTATGTAATATATATATTGTTTAATTTCATTTATGTAGTATTTAGAATTTAATTTTTATTTAAAAATTAAATATAATTTCAATTTCAATTTCAAACAAATTATTTCATTATTAAATTTATTTATCAAATATTAAAATTATTATAAATCTTTAAAACGTATTATATAGCTGAGGGTCTTTCAAAAAAAAAATAATAATAATCACACCTTTGTAGATAATAGTACTACATAATTAATGAACAATTTTTTCCTTACACCACCAAGAAAATTACTAAAATTAAAGGCAGACATTCAATAAGCCGAAATTTGAAAGCAGCACCCCATGTGACGGTAGTGGAGGTTGGAATTCCTCTCGCAACCTCACTACCACTACCACCTGCACTGCCAGCAGAACCACCAGGGCCAACAATACCACCACCACCACCACCAACACGACCTCTATCCCTACTGCTACTGCCACCACCGCCACTCCCTCTAGTACCACCACTTCCACCTTTTCCACTACTTGTGCCACCACTTCTGCCACCTCCACCGCCACCATCCCTTTGAGCTTCTGTTGATGTTACCATTAAAGCAATGACTGTCACCACAAGAATTATAATTGCTAGGTTTCTTGCTGAGAGTTTTTTCATCTTCTTCTTCGCACAAACAAAATCAAAAACCTAAAATTATTCCAAGAAATTAAGCTTTTTTATATTTGTTAAAAGAAACAGTCACCAATTGCAAGATTTTATTTATTTATTTATTAAGATAATAATTATTAAGTATAATTTGACATAATCTAATATTATAATTATGTGTACAATATATAATAACACATATATACAATTATTACTTGAGGCGATGGCCTGATGTTAAAAATATGTTCACTCGCTTATTTGATTTCGATTCGATTCAATCAGATTTTACGAACTTGTATTAAAAACTCATAATCACTGTAATTTTAGAGAAAAAGGATTATTGGATGAGGTTCACTAAGATTTTTTTTCCCTGATTAATATTGCCAATTATCATAAGAGCAAGACGATTGACTTTTTAATTGCACCATTTGATCTCTCGCTTTCTCATGTTGAAAATATTGACTATTTCAACTTATTGAAGATTTTAGTGCAGATTAATGTTGGGTCAAAAAGTAATAATAATTAATCATATGTTTTCACTGAAGTTCTTTTGCAAGTTTTGAAAATAAATTTAAATTTTTATTAAGTTTAATTTAAATTTTTATTAAGTATCACTGCATTAAAATGTTTAGATTCTAATTTATGACTTAAAAAAATTAAAAGAGAAAATATTTAGAATTTAAATTTTTTTACTCATTATTATTTCCATTAGAAAATTTTCATTTAATTAATGAAAATTATAAGAAGACAATTATCTTTATTGTGTTAGATATCTCATAATTATCTATATATATGTGTAATTAATCTTTATTTTCTTTATAAATAATATATAAATTTTAAATTTTAAAAATTAATTCAATTTATAAATACATATTTTTTCATTTATCATAAAATTTTAAAGAAATATAAGAATATGAGGATTTCAGCTTTTGAATTTCCAATTAAAAATTAAAGTATTTACATTTTTTTAAATTTTTTTATCAATTATTCTTCAAGTTCGCAGTTCAATAAGTTTGATAAAACCTTTTTATTTTTCTTTTTTTTTTTGTCATTTTACAAAAGATTTCCATTAATAAAGGTCCGATCGGTCAAAATAGGTTAAAAACCGATCAAAATCGGTTAAATGATGATTTAATCGAATTTTCGATTTTTTTAGTGAACCAAATCAAACTGGCCGGCGATTTTTAATTCAACCAATTGAACTGACCAATCTGATCCGTTTAAAACTCTGAAAAATACAATATAATCTTTCATAAATACTAAAATTTTAAAGTTTAATTAAAAATATAGATATAATTAAAAAATAAAGCAAGTTTTTAAAATCATTATGAATTATCATAGCTGAAGATTAAGTATATATTCAAAGTAATGTCAATATTTTTCCATATATATATATATATATATATATATATATAATTAAGTTTTTAATATAAATTTGAGAGAACCAATCTTAACACTATGTTTGGAAATTTTCCTAGGGAGAAAAGAAAATAAAGAAGAAAAATAAATTTTATTTTCCCTCATTATTTTCCTCTCACTTGTTTGGATGAGTGGAAAATAAAGGAAGAAAAATAAAGTTATTTTCCTTCCTCTTCTTTTTACTCTTTATTTCCATTTTCCTTCCAAAATTAAGAGAAAATATAGGATGGAAAATAAAGTTTATTTTCCTTCCTCTTTTTATTTTCCTCTCTTTCCAAACAAAGGAAAGTTACTTTCCTCTTTTATTTTCCTCTCTTATTTTCTTTCCTTTCATATTTTCCTTCTTTCCAAACATAGGGTAAAAGTTAAGGTGTTAAGGTTTGAGAGTTCATTTCTATATTAATCACTTAATATATTTGTATTTAATCAATGTGAGACATTTTTTCCATATTATATATTATATATTCTTAACAGTCCCCTTCAAGTGACAACTGAGCAAATACTATTTTTTATCAAGCTCATCACCGGATCAAAGACAATTGAAAGAAACCCACCACAGGGCAAGAATTGATATCAAATTAAACTCGGAATATACCGAAAATTGAAATCTCAATCCAAATTATGATATAACAGAAGGAGTTGTAATGATCGATTATACTCTGATACCATGTTAAGTTTTTAATATAGATTTGAGAGAATTAACCTTAAAAGCTAACTTGTTAAGGTTGGAGAGTCCATTTCTATATATATTTTTTTGAAACCTATGGAACTTGCATTAATTAGAAATATCAGTAGCCAATACATAGCATAGAAAATCAAGAGGATTAGACAATCACTCCTTAGGACCTGACTTTGAACATGCAACTCTAGCTAGCATATGAGCTGCCATATTCGCAGATCGCCTAATATGATTAAATCGTACTTGCTTAAAGTGCTTTACATAACATTTGATATCATCAATTACAAGATGGAAATATGATAGATTCTTTTGACCTCTAATACTTTGAATCACTTGTAGAGCATCAGATTCCACCATACACTTGTCCATTCCATGAATTTTTAACCATGATAATGCTT
>CATKHJ010585230.1:0-15845 GCA_949750685.1 Vernicia montana | reverse complement strand
TTAAAATAAAATAAAGTAAATTGTGCTTAATTGCTTATTCATTGGATCTATTCATTGATTTCATGAATGAATCCCATCGCGATAATAATGATTATCTAATCGATTATATTGTCTAAAAAGCCTTAAAGCTATTTTATTTGCATCTTCTGTATTGTATCTAGCCAGCATAGCATATTGACCTATTGTGTATTCACTGAGATTTATATCTCACCCCATAGTGATTTATTTTTTTTTTCAGGTGCTATAGAAGTTCTGACGAGGTAAAACTTAAGCTATATCTTCTCGTTTGGGGGTTACTCTGTCTGTTTTTATTTTGTCATTTTGATTATATCATAATGAGAATGTATCTCCAATAGTCAAGTCTAGAGCTCCATGGTCATTGTGATATTGAGTTGTCTATGATGGTTAAATACTGTATATTCATTTTGGGACTGTAATATATAACATATTACGTATTGTAATTAATGGCATACATTTAATGAATGGATGATATGGATTTGCTATAGTAATGTGTTTGAGGTTATGATATGGGAATAGTTGTATGTATGATTGGTTATAGTATAGTAATGGGTTCTACGGGTTTTTTGTGGCCTTACGCCTACCTATGCCCTAGGACCGTCGAGGCTCGAAAGTCGGGTCATGATAGTTTACAATTGGAAGAAGTGGACTATGATAGGTCCAAGCCATAAAGCTCTAGAATAAGGAATCAAATTGGATATCAAACATTGGGGAACGTTGCTAAAGCAATTACTGTGAACATAGTTAAGGCTCCTAGGAAGTTCTCCCAGCTTAATCAATCTATATCTAAAGTTTTGGATAGATTGATAAAGCACAATATCCTACAACCTGTGGATCCAAAGCCATTGCCAAATCCACTTCCACCGAAGTTTAATCCCAATCTGTATTGCTGCTTCCATCAAATAGAGGGACATGATACAGACAAATGTTAAAGACTGTTGTGAACGGTTAATTTTTTACCCTGGAGCCCAATGATGAGAAATGGTTTGCTTTTTCTTGGAGGTTGCTTAACAATTCAGTTTTTGGGTTAAATTGAAAAGATTTTTTGGACTTAATTGAAAATAATTTAGAAAATAGTTTGATTTGGAGTTCAATTGGAGTTTTTTTGGTTTTAATGCATTAAATGTTTGAAGTTTAGAGGTTTAAAATGAATTTTGAAAATTTTCACTTTCAATACCTAAGGGTAGGGAAAATTATGATTTGATTCCTAGAGGGAGTAAAGCTGAAATTTTACACCCTTGCTGAGCAAGGGGTGCATGCTGCCTCACCCGTCCCTTCCCTGGAGGCATGCCTCCCCGCGCGTCCCTTGTTGCTCACAGACCGAATTGTTGACTTTTTGAATGTTTTTGAAATTGAAAATATTTTAAACCACCCCAATCCCTTAGAATCAATTTTGAGAGGATTGGAGAAGATCAAAATTTATTAAAATGGATTTATTTGAAAAAGAAAAAATTAAGAAAAATCATTTTGGGAAAAAACCCTAAAATTTTAAAAATCATATATAAGCTCATTTTTTCCCCTTTTGTGAGGAGAGGCCAATCAAATCTAAGGAAATAGAAACTGAACTCTCTCTAATACTTTGAAATCATTTTCCACAAGGGAATCAAAAGAAATAAAAACAAAAAAACTAAGAATCTATTTGTAAACCCATCTTCCAAGCAAGAAGAATGTATGTTGAATCTATGTTTGCCTGAGGGCTAAAACCTCTATGACCAAGGACTCCCATTGCTTCAGACCCTTCAAAGGACTGATTTAGCCAAGGGAGAGGTCCAAAAGAGAAATGCTATGATTTAATTTTCACTTTCTTCAATATTTACATAGATGTTTAATCTCATATTTATTTGCATTTTCTTTTGATTTAATGTTATTATGTTTGTCTAAATTTCGTTTAATCATTGTGATGAGGGAATGGGAGAGGATTAGAATGAGTTTTCGGTCCTTTCCCATACTGAATTTTAGTTCGTATATGTTATTTCAATTCTTTTGTCTTATTATGTGTCTTTATTAGAGTCTATCCTAATTTCAGCCCAAGATTTTCTAGCTTAGTTTAATTAGGACTATTTTATTTTTATTTTTGTTATTATTGGGTTGGTAATTAATTATCCTTCACCTTTCGAAAATTACCCTTCCCTTAACCCCAATTTAATGCTTTAGACTTAGGATTTCAATGATTGGTCACACATATACAACTTGGTAATTAAAGGTTTTATGCATGTAATTGAACTTAAAATGAACCTCTATTAACATAGAATTGCATGATGAAACTTAGGTTGAATAATTTAGTTTAATCAACTAGTATGCATATTAGGTTGCTTTTATTTGTACCTTTAATTCTCGACATGTTTTATGCAAGCACGATATTGATGAATAAAACTAGTAGAAACAAAACATGTTTAGGTTGCAAATAAGCTAGGATGGCATGATGCATGAGTAGGAACCCACCAATTGGCTAAAGTATGGTAACATGGTAAGTCCAAAGCATTGAAATGGCTAAAGCATTGTTTGAGGCATGTTGTTGTGTTAAATAATGCACCATATGAAGTGGAGTGATTGATGCTATGCTATAACTGTTGTTAGCCCAAATAGGCTAGCAATCTAATTTTGATGATAACAAAAGAATTAGAAGACCAGTTGGTTATGGATTTTGCTTGTGTGCTCTAATCTATTTTACACGTTAAGACAATCATCCAACTTGATGAATTGGCATGGTAAGATAAAGACTAAATCAATTGGCATAATTCTTCAAGCATTTAGAAAAAGGTGTGAAGTCCATAAAGATCAATCAAAAGACTACACTAAGGAACTAAGGCAGATCTAGTGAAGATGAAGAACTTAAGTAAGAGTCCTTAGTTTTTATGTTAAATAGTTTAGAAGGCTTGCCCAAGCTGAAAATTTCTTTTTAAATTAATTTTTCAGAATTGAATTAAAAAAGTTTTAAAGTCAAAGAAATTAAACTTTTGAGAATGTCTGAGTTAAATAAAAATTAGAAGACCTGGACTTATTAGACAACTAAGAACTCTACTGATTAAGTCTTCTAATTATCTTCGTCTCAAAAGAATAATGATTTAGCAATGATTAATTGACCTATAAACACAATAAAATATCAAATGAACTAATCTAGGAGTATAAAGAACAAAAAGAGATGCAGTAGGTGAGATGTTGCTTTTCTTATACCTGAAATAGCAAGTGGTCAAGGCAGACAAGTTGTTTGACTCATTTAATGAATCTGTAGAATGTCTAGTTGACTTAGAAAACAGACAAACAGAAAGCTAATTGGAGTTGAACCCAAAATAATCGTTGTTTAAGGCATGGGATCTAATGACAACAGGTTGAAAATTTTGAAAATAAAAAATTATACTTCCACAATCTTCCCTCCAATGGCTAGATCAAAATTTTGGCTATAAAAGGAGCACTTTTGTTCACTAGAACACTTGATGAAGTTGGGCATTTTTTAAAAGAGCTTAAATACAAAATTTTTTTATCTTTAAAACCTTCATCCATTGAGCTAAAATGTTTTATCAAATTCTAGTTTCTTAATTTTTCAAAGAAAATTTCTTCTTGGGTAGAATTCTATTCTATATAAATATTTGTAAGTGAGTCATCTAAAAGTTTCTTTTCTACTTTTCTTGCAATGGTTTCACTTAGCACCTGTAAGCTAGTGAGAGGTTTCACGTAGCACCTGTAAGGTAGTGAGAGATTGCAAACACCTAAGGAAGTTTCTGTAAGTAGAGGTTGCAAGCACCTTAAAGCTTGTGGGTGTGAACCCTCACTTTTACACCTCCAAAATTATTTCTAAACTCTCAAAAACTGACAGGAATATTTTTTTATTTAAACTGACACTTTTTTTATTCTGACCAAACTTTCTGCACAAGACAACATTTTCTAGAAATCGACTGACTCTTCTCTGAAACTGACTGTCAAACTATCCAATAATTAATTTCGGATCCACCGCCACTAACCAATAATTTTTTAGAATTCTAAAAACCCTAGAAACTGATCCAGAAGCCTCAAAAACTGATCCAGAGGACAGGAAGACCTGAAAATAGCTAGTCCTTGCAGCTAGCCCCCTGTTCTCAAAAATTTTTATTTTGCCCCTTTTTCAGGTTTTTTTTATCTTTTCACCCCACCTTCATTTCCTATAAATACCCTCTCCATTTTTCATTTCAAAAGACATCAAGAGCTAGTATTGAATTTTCTACTACTACTCTCTCTCTCTCTATAATTTATCTCTAATTAATTAAATTCTCTTTGATTTTAATTAATTAATTTTAATTTAATCTCCACTCAATTTGGTTAATTAATCATTTTAATTAATTACTTTAATTAATTAATCATTTTAATTAATTAAGAATTGGGTAATCAATCCTTTTAAATTAATCTCCCTTCAGGTTAATTTAATCAAATCCACCTCTCCAAAACGGAATTCCGATCCGATAAAACCATCAAACTATCACATATTCCTAAAAAGAAGGTATAATCCCTTACCCTCACTCAAACCCCAAATCAAATCAACCCAATCAATCTAATCAATCCCAAAACCCTTCCACCTCACCGTGGAAGGAACTACGTGGGTTTTGATCTCCATCCAATGGGGTACATAGGTACACTTGGAATTTAACTCCAAGCCTCAAATACAAATCCCCAATCAATCCTTTTCCCCTCTATTTTTGTAAATATTTGTATTTAATTCTAATGTAATTAGTTAATTAACTATTTTAGAGTAAAGGAGCGATAATGTGATTTCCCTAGTACTCTTAAAGGGCTAGAAGAAATACTCTTCTTTACTTATGGATGTTTAAATTACTCGCTTTCAATTCTCCATGCACACATAATTATGCCATGTTCATACATTATAATCGTCATTAATACTTGTCATCCATGAAATCAATTTTCAAGTCAAATCAAACTTAAGAGCCAAATTGAGATTATTTCAAAACCAAAAACTTAGTCCCCGAGCTCAACCTGGTTCGAAGACTAGTGATTTTATCCTTGGGTGAATTAATCAAAGATTAATGAATTGGAGTCAATTTGGGTTTTTTCTTAATTTTCCCATTTAAATAAATTAAGGTGGTAACTCCAGAATCCTTTCAAAAAATCAAATCAATTTTCAGAGGCAATAGTCGCTTCCAATTGCGAGCACCGAAACTCTTACCTAAACTCCCTTAAAAATCGCTCGCCTTTCCTTAAGGCATTTTTCCCGAGAGCGAGGGGAGAGGCGTTTGAGTAAGGCCTCATAGTTAGCAACTCCACTGGGGACATAGTTACCACCTTTTTTCAAATAAGAGGAAAGCAAAAATAAGAGGATTACTATTGGGTTAGGATTTTTTTCCAAAATAATCTCCATTTGGCACTTAAGTTTAATTTGACTTTCATGCATCATTTTGCATAATAAAGGCTCATTGCCTAACCCTAGATTTAGGAAAAATTTTGGATGGTGAGTAGCATTAGCTCGATAACTCTCTTTGAGTATATTGGGAGATAGCGAAAGCATTCCACCTCGCAACGAATCCCCGATCATTTCGGTGGTGTAACAAGCAATTCGTACTATTGGACCCACGCGAGACTCTTTGACTCACATGTGGTTAGGTATATCAATGCTCTAGTGGGACGAGGACCCTTAAACCAAGTCATCCTTCACTCTTGTGAATATAGTTGCCTTAGCCTTGGACTTTAGGTTCCATGTACCATAATAATCAAGACTTTTGTGCATATATCCATGAAACCTTTTTTACATGCATCATGACATTATCATGCATACATAAATATAAGAAACTCGAGAATAGAGTCTCATCACCCTATAAACCAAAATCGGTGGTCCATCACCCAAAAAAATACCCAATCAATAAAACCAAACGAAGGGAATCCTTTTCCCGATATACCATTGCATCTGTTTATCCTTTCTTCAGTGTAAATTCTTACCCTTTCTTTTTCCTTTTCTTTTGAAGGTACCAATGGCCAACACCTTTGATCAAGATACTATGAACACCTTTTTGCCAGCCTCTTCAAAAAACAACCTTCCAAACTACACTCACCACCGCACTCAAAACTCAAGACGATTCATTCACTAACGCTCTCAGTACCCAATCTGCCAACTTCACTAATGCCCTCAACACCTAACACCGGTCCATCCTCAACCAAGTCAGGGAAATGACCAATGCCACCATTGCTCCTGCTCGTATTGAGCTCACTTCCACCTAGGTTGGTACTAGTTGTGCTCGTACTTTCACTCCTCCCATTATCGATCTGACTGATAAAGGGAAGGCTCTTGAAACTCCTACCTCTTCTACTTTGGACTTAAATGCCACTGCCCCCTCCCTAACTGCGAATCTTTTTTAAAGTGGGGACTTCTCTAGCTTTCCCGAAGCTAAGAAACTAATGGAAAAGTTTGAGGCTATGGAAAGAACTCTTAAGAACATAAAAAAGCATGAGGACATGATAGATGTTGACTCCCTAGCTCTCTTCCCAAATGTATGTGTTTCGCCTAAATTTAAGATATCGGTCATAGACAAATTTAATGGCACCACGTGTCCCAAAACTCATCTGAAGATGTACGTGGGTGATATAAGACCCTTCGGAGTGGTGACGAGCTCCTTACTCAGCTATTCCAGCAATCTCTTACCAGAGCTGCAGTCAAGTGGTTGTTAGATCTTGACCATAATCACAAGAAAAGTTGGGATGACATATGCAATGCATTTATTAAACAATACCACTATAACATTGAGGTGGATGTCACCTGCAGAGATCTTGAAACCACCAAACGAGGACCAAGAGAATCCTTCACCGCATTCCTTATAAGGTGGAGGTCCAAAGCAGCACAAATGGTAAATCGCCCATCTGAAGAAGAGAAAATTGACATCATTGTCAAAAATCTCCTCCCCCAGTACCAGGTCCATCTACAAACTCAATATTTCAAGATTTCCAAGCTCTTATCGCCACTACCTCTAAGATTGAGGATTTAATTCAATCCGGTCATATCAAGTATGAATCCTCAACCTCGAGGTATCACAGAAACACCAATTACACCCCCAATACCACTCAATCTACAGCCCAAAAAGGAGGAGAAGTAAATGTTGTCTCTTATTACCAACCGATGAGGTTAGAGTCAAGGAGGACCTTCTCTGAACTGGGCATGCCCCTAAGCACTGTCTATAAGAAGGCCTTAGGAGCTCATCTCGTAAAGCCTTTAGAGCCAAGGGCACCTCCCAACCCTCTGCCCAGGAACTACAATGCCAATGAACACTGCGACTATCACCAGGGGCCGGGGCACAAAACTGACGATTGCAAAGCCCTAAGGCATAGGATCCAAAACTTCATCGATAATGGAGACATCATCACTCCCAAAACCAATCCCAATATCACAACAAATCCTCTCCCAAAGCACCAGGCGAATGTCAACTTCATTACTTCTGATGAACCTGAATTTTATCCTCTCTCCATGATCCACCTCACTATGGACTATTGTTGCGTGCTAGATTTGAACGATTTCATTTATGAAATCGACGCAATTACCCAGAGTGGGAGAATCCTTCCAGTTTCACCACAGCCTACCGTGCAAAAATAGACTATCCCAATGAACCATAATGTTCCTCCTTCCATTGAAAAGCTGAAAGCTCATAATGAGCCTAAAGAGGATTCCATCCTAAAGCAGTTGAAGAAAACCCAAGCTAATATCTCTATTTGGAGCCTTATTCAATCCTCTTACCCTCATCGCCAAGCTTTTTAATAAGGCTTTGAACCAGTGTCAGGCTCTAATTGACATCTCGTCAGAAACCTTTATGGCTTCCCTGACAAGCACAACCAAGTCCATGTCTATCTCTTTTAGTGACCATGATATTCCACAAGGTGGAGAAAATCACAATCAGGCTCTCTACATCACTGTGATGACCAGGGGCAAAATTATACCCATGGTGCTAGTAGATAATGGGTATGCACTGAATTTCTACCCACTAAACGTGGCTAGCTTCTTGGGATTAGAGTTCACTCGGTCAGACCAGATTGTGAAAGCCTACGATAACACCAAAAGGGAAGTCTTAGGTGTTTCCACTCTGAATGTCACTATTGGACCTATCACTATGCCCATCTCTTTTCAAGTAATAGACGTCTCGGCCTGCTTTAACCTCCTCCTTGGAAGGCCGTAGATCCACCAAGTTAGATTTGTTCCATCCTCTCTCCACTAGAAGTTGAAATTTCCCCATGCCACGAGTATCATAACAGTCAGAGTTGATGTCTATGGGAAGAACAACATTCCTATCTCCGTTCCAATCTTGGAGATCAAACCTGAGCCCTCTGTTATCCCTCTATCAAGATTTTCCTTCGACATCATTCAGTTCATTCAAGGGAAAGGTAAAGAATTTGTTCCTTTTGACTTTGACCCATATGGCAATGTGGCCATTGCTAATATGATGAAGAAAATGGACTATTTTCCAAGTCTAGGTCTGGGAAGAAACAAATAAGGGATCACTCAATTCCCGGATTCCCCCACTACCATGCCTCCGTTTGGCTTAGGATATATGCCCAAACCGGAGGACATAGCAGAATTGGAGCAAAAAGCCAAGCTGAGAGCTACTGCCAAGAGGTGAGGTGAGATTTATGATTGGCCTATGCACCCTAACTTCAGGACCCTAAATGGGTATTTTGTGAAAGAGGGGAAGATTTTCCTTATTATGTTTTTCCTGAACCTTGGTATTGCCCCATATTTGGAAAACTAATCCCTGGGTTTGAAATTTTCTTTGATATCATGCTCAGTCTAGAGGAGTGTGAGCCAATTTATCTTCTGGAGGAGGATTGAGAAGCAAGCATGGAGCCCTCTCTCTTTGAATCCATCCACATGATCACTGAACACCAGAACCTAATCCCACCAAGTTCATCCATCCATCTCAAGCTCTGTATTTTGACAAGAGCACACCACCCAACAACTGGTATTTTGACAAGAGCACACCATCCACACCACCCAACAACTGGTATTTTGACAAGAGCACCGGCCCTGTTGTGCCTCTATCTGAGTCCATTGAGTCTTCTGAGTCTATCCAGTCTACTTTTGAAGTCGAGTCTATCGAGTTCAAAATTATAACCCACCCTGTGGGCTTATCCTTTGATGTAACCTATGATGATTGGAACTTTATCAGCAATAAGAAGTTTGAGTTTTCTGCTTACTTTCCTGACTTTTATGATCTACTTCATTTGATTCATCCTTAAATAAGACATATAAAAATAAAAACAAAAAAGAAATAAAAAATGAAAATGGCAAAAAGTCAATCAATTATTTCACAAAAGGAAAAGCCCAAAATCACATACATTGCATCTACATATCATAATACACAGGCATTGATCAAAAAAGTTCATCAGTTCTTAGACTGTTTTGCATGGGAACCCAAGGATATAGTGGAGGTAGATCTAAACATTGTGTTTCACAAGATCCCAACTTACGAACACATGATGTCTGTTAAGCAGAAGCTGTGAAAAATGAAAGCAGAATGGTCTTTGAAGATCAAAGAAGAGGTAACTAAGCTGCTAGACAATCAGTTCATCGAGCCAATCACTTACCCCTTATGGTTAGCCAATATAGTGTCTGTCCCCAAGAAAGATGAAAAGGTTCGAGTATGTGTCAATTACAGAGATCTCAACAAGGCTTGCCCGAAAGATGACTTTCCTTTGCCCCACATTGACTTATTGGTAGTCCATATGGCAGAAGCATCAGTGGTCTCTTTGATCGACCTCTATGCGGGCTACAACCAAATTAAGGTATACCCTCATGACAAGGAAAAGACATCTTTCATAATAGAATGGGGCACCTACTGTTACCGAGTCATGCCTTTTGGTCTGAAGAATGTCGGAGCAACATACCAAAGAATGGCAATTACCATCTTCCATGACATGATGCACAAAGATGTCGAAGTATATATGGATGACATGGTAGTGAAATTTGAAACCCCCAAAAGGTATCTAAAAGCCTTAAAAAGATTTTTCTCAAGACACAAATGATACAACCTGAAGCTGAACCCAGCTAAGTGTGTCTTCAGTGCCTCTTCAAGTGTGTTCCTCGGACACCTAGTCAGCTAACGGGGCATAGAAGTGGATCCTGCCAAGTCAAAGGCAATCATAGAAATGCCACCTCCTAAAATTGAAAAGGAGATCAGAGGCTTCCTAGGCCGCATGTAGTATATTAGTCGTTTCATTGAACAACTGGCTGATGTCTGTGAACCAATTTTTAAACTACTAAGAAAAGGAGCCTCTAAGTAGTGGAATGAGGAATGCCAAAAAGCCTTTGGCAGAATCAAAGAGTACCTATTGAATCTACCTATGTTGCAACCCCCAAGACCAGGTCATCCTTTATTGCTCTATTTATCTATTACTCCAAAAGCTATAAGTGCAATGCTTACTCAGAATGTCCCAGACTCTCACAAAGAAAATGCCATCTATTACCTAAGCAAACGTATGTTGGCTCACGAGCTTAACTATAATCAGATTGAGCAACTATGCTTAACTTTAGTATGGGTATGCCATAAATTCCAACATTACCTATGCTTACACACGACCCATGTGCTAGCTAACATAAGCCCTTTGAAATTCCTTATGGAGAAGCCAGTTCTTGATAGCAAAATGGCACGATGGATGGCAACACTTGCAGCATTCGACCAGAAGTATGTTCTGATGAAAGCAGTAAAAGGAAGCGTAATCACTGACCAACTGGCTACAGCCCCTATAGAGGGTGAACTATTCGAGCCTCAATTCCTAGATAAGAATATCATGACCATAAACCCTGAAGTATGGAAGCTATTCTTTGATGGTGCGTCTAACAGCAAAGGCTATGGAGCTAGAATAGTTCTTGTCACCCCAAAGGGAGATCACCTACCCATGGTAATCAAGCTGGCTTTTGAGGTGACCAATAATGAGGCTGAATATGAAGCATGCATAGTCAGCTTAAAGATGGCTATCAATATGAGAATATATTACCTCGAAGTCTATGGCGACTCAAACCTGATTGTCTCCCAAGCCCTTGGCAAGTGGAAGATAATAGAAGAGCGTTTGGTTCCTTACCATCAACACCTGAATGATTTAGCAGAAAGTTTTCAAGAATTCTCCTTTCACTACCTGCCAAGGGTAAAGAACCAGTTCACCGATGCCCTAGCCATTTTAGCCTCAATGATAGATGTGAGTGACAATGAAATACACAGGCCTATTGTCATTAAAGTGAAGTTATAGCCCAAGTATTGCACCATGTGTATGAATCTTCAACTAGCTGATACCAAACCTTGGTTTTGGGATATTCTCAACTATATTCAAAATGGTAAATACCAGAAAGAGCCTTCAAGACAGACCGGAGGACCCTGAGGCAGTTAGCTGCTAACTTCATACCCAATGGGGATGTGTTGTGCAAGAGAGCTTAGGACAACATCCATCTACAATATGTGACTAAAAAGGAAGCCCAGCAGATTATGGAATGGATCTATAGCGGAGAAAGGGGCCCACACATGAATGGAATTGTCTTGGCCTGAAAAAATCATGAATTTGGGTTATTTCTAGCTTACTATGAATGAGGATTGTATGAAGTATATGCAGAAATGTCATAAGTGTCAAATCTTCACCAAACTATAGCATCGACCTCCTATTCCGCTGAATCCAATAGTGACACCATGACCTTTTGCCACTTAAGGCTTAGACGTCATCGGAAGAATCTCCCCGAAGTCCTCCAGTGGCCATGAGTACATTATGGTAGCTATAGACTACTTCATAAAATGGATTGAAGTGGCACCATATCAGGTCCTAAACTCTAAGAAGGTGGCCCATTTCATCCAAACTAATATCCTTTATCGGCTTGGAACCCCCTTCGAGATAATCACTGATAATGGCTCCCACTTTCAGAAAGAAGTAGTCTGAATGCTCTAAAAAGAAGGAATTCAGCATCACTGCTCCTCTCCCTATCGGCCGCAGACTAATGGGGCAGTTGAGGCTGCCAATAAGACCATTCTACAAAAGACTATCATAAAGCATAGAGACTGACATGAGCATCTACCTACTGCCTTATGGGGATATAGGACCACCATTCGCACTCCGATAGGGGCAACCCCATATGCCTTGGTCTATGGAATGAAGATTGTTCTCCTGATTGAAATGCAAATCCGCTCTTCTAGGGTGATGAGAGGAAGCCAGCTAAACGAAGCAGAGTCGATTAGGGACTATCATGACCAGTTGAATGCCATTGATGAGAAGAGAATGGACACTATGTATAGGATTCAGGGTTATCAATAAAAACTCGCTAGATATTTCAATAAGAAGGTGAAAGATAGGGGTCTGCAAGAGGGAAATTTGGTCTCGAAAAAGATCTGAGCTCCTATGCATGATCCAAGAGGAAAGTTCAAACCAAACTGGGTTGGGCCTTACGTGCTCAAAAAGATCCTATCCGGTGGAGGTGCCTTCCTCATGGACATGGACAAGAACCAGTTCACCAACCCTTGCAACCTAGATCAACTGAAGCGATACTTTGTCTGAAATTGATGTTTGTATTTAGTTTTTGTTCTTCAAATGCATCTATAATCAGAACTACGTGGACCTGATTATCCCTAAAAGAAAAATGACAAAAAAATGATGTAAGGAATACGTAGGCAGCCCAACTTGGGTGCAGTCCAAATTATAGTATAAAACATTTTTGTCCACATGACAAAGCATCTCATTCTCATTTCTTCTGTGTTTAATGCATCATTCACTTGATTCTTTTGTCTAAACAAAAAATAAAATGAATAAAAATAAAATGCTTACTAAGATGAAAACCCGAAAGGGCGGCTTAAGCAAAAATTAGAGCCAACAAAAATAATAATAATAACAATAAATATATGACAAGTGCTCGCTAAGTTAAAAACCCAAAAGGGCAGCTTAGGCAAAAGTTAGAGCAAAATAAAAGATGTCTCATATATTGATGATCATATTTTACAGAATACAATCCATCGTCACAAAAAAGGATAGCCCTATCCTATGTCATCTATAGCTTATCTTGTATCGTATAGTCATATCAGCTTGCAGGCATGAACAAAAACAGAAAACCTGCAGCGAAAGTCCTAAGCAGCTACAAAGCAAAAAAACATATGTAATTATCATGCCTGAGTCTTGACTACTCTCCTCCTCCTCCTCCTAGGATGCACATCTCGTGTACTGTCATCAGAATTTGAACCTCTCACAATCTCATGAATCTCCTCCAGTGTCACATCTATCCTCCAAGTCTTAGTAGCTCCCTCGTCTGCAATAGGCAAAGCACTAGCAGTGTCACACCCCGCACTTTAGAGTGTGACGATTCTAGGGCTTAGGGAGACCTAAAGTCACCAAAACCCGTAGAATCCAATAACACAATATTCACATTACAATACGCTACTTGTTCAATACCCAGAATCTTAACTAGAGAAACCATTCAATATACATACACTCCAGTACACATAAATCCATTTTATCTTACGTATAAATAATTACAATCCACACTCTTAGAATACACAATAATTACATTTTTAACCATGGAGCTTTACTGAATTTATAATATTACAAAAGGCATTATTGTTAAACACCATATAAATTATTCTCAAGTGAAGTAACAGAACTTGAGAATCACTTGATAGACTTCTCTAGGCTCCTGAAAAATATTAAATCACTAAAGAATGAGACAATCTCAATGAGTAAATAATAATATAATATAAATGCGGTTACAGGAACAATTTGGTTTCAATGAAACTATAGAAAGTGTCCAGTGAAAAATAATTGAGACCACTTGCAATAATGATTTAGAATCAATTCAATATAAGGTATTAATTCCTTTTAGCAGAAATCAGTAACTTGGAGATGGAGTGTCTCCTATATGAATTAAGAGTATCAGCCTAAGCCTTATTCTCTAGTATAAATAGTAAACAGTGACATAAGACTGATCAGTTCCTATGGCTAGGATTACCCTTCCTAACTAGGGTTCAGATACGCTCGCCCTATCCACAGGCATACCATATGCATAAGGTCTGATGTAAATCCCACATCAGATGGGTATTTCTGCTTTACAGTAAGAATAAGGTTCACAGCATATAATCAATTTCAGTATAATTACAATCAAGAATCTCAGTGACAATGTCTGTAATAAGCACAATTAAGCTTTATTCGGGCAGATGACCCTTAATTAGTTAGATAAAAGTTTGGATAATCATTTATGAAATTGCATAACAGTAATGGTCTCAACAAAGTAGTTTACATATAATAATATATTATTAAATACTCACCTTGAAATTCCTTAGCTCCTATTGCTCAACACCGACAAAAAGAATGATCGTGATACTTTGAAGAATTCTCTTTGCCCTTCCCCTTATCTTTCGATTCTAAAATTCACATATGTCTTGCATTACTTTGGAGTAATAATGACTAACCAACTTATATTTAATTTTATTCTATTGAACTCTTAGTTAACTATTAATATATTTATAGTAATTCAATCAAGTATATTACAAATTTTCCAAGTAGAACGTATTTCATTTCCTCTTTAACTATATGGCATTCAAGGCCAAATGTTATACAAGTCCATAATTAGTCTTTTGTCACATTACTTATTCATATAAGGTTCATAATGCACAATTCAAATGATTTAATAATATTATCTATCATGTTCAAGTCGCAATTTAGAAGGAATTCTTACAGGTTTTCAATTCTTCAAATTTCTCACCAATTCATTTTCAGTTCATCATATTCATACTATAATAAATTAATTAATTAACTTCAATCACATGAAATATCAAACTCTAGTAATCATATGGTGGCAATAAACAATATACTTTCATATATTTTCTATTAACCAAGTTTGACCTCTTGGTACTGTTTCTTTCATAACTCATGTTATATTTATCCAAATGGTTTGAAAATAGATATATCAACATATAACATATCCAAAATTTAGATTATAATATACTCTACATAGAACAGGGTGATTATTTGAATTCTATTCTATTTTTGTTGCAGGGATAGATAGAGTATACTTCACTCATTTAACTATATCTCATTATTTATATATCCAAATGTAAATTCCTTTCACCGGTAACTACTTCACATATAAATGATCATTTATTATGTTTTAATTTTGGCCCAGTTTTGCCTTTAAGGTTACCAAATCTGTTTCTCAAATTCGGACTGCCTCTTAGGTCATCAATCCAGGTTAGCTTTAGTTTAAGCAAGATATCTCCTTATACAAATAAAATCTTACAAATTCCTTTTACTGAGGTATACATAAGATATATATCTACAACTTACATGTTTTGACTTTAGTCCAATTTAGAATCTGACTAGTCCAAACATAAATTACAAGTTTCAACTCTTTAAGTGATTAATTTCTTACAACTTTTAATATAAAACTCTAGTTCCTTCAATCAACAAACCCATCAAATTTTAATCAATTTCCCCGTCAAATTAACCTTAATTCCCACTCTCCACCATTTCAATTATCATCTAAATTTAACAAGCAAAAGGTTTTCCCCCATCAATAGCATACTAGGCTGAACCATCAGGAAAGGAAGAAAGAAAGAATTTCAACAATTCAAGCAATAACAACTAAAATTCATGCTAGGAATGAAACATAGAGTTAAGTTTTGATGTTTACCTCAAATTTGCTTGATTTCTTGATGGTGGAGTGGCGGTGGCCGAAATATTTGGTGTAGGAGGAGAAGTTGTCTTATTTGTTTGTTAAATGGTAAGAAAGATGATAGTAAAATAGGAAATTTCTAGTTTTTAAACACATGTCAATACAAATGGATGGTGAGGATTAGTTAGATTGATCCAATGGTTAGGGATTTTTGTTGTATTTTTAAGTTTATTACTTC
>CATKHJ010585161.1:0-11135 GCA_949750685.1 Vernicia montana | reverse complement strand
ATTGAAAGAAGGATATGTGAATAATACACTATGATCATATATATTCATAAAAGACCACATAGTGATTTTATTATTATTGCAGTATATGTTGATGATTTAAATAGGACTCCTAACGAACTCAAAGAAGCATATTTGAAAAGTAAAAAGAAATTTTATATCGGCTTGTAGATCGATCATTTATCCCAAAGAGTCTTAATACACTAGTCTACTTATATGGAAAAGGTACTTAAGCTATTTTGCGTAGATAAATCATTTCCCTTAAGCACACTAATGGTATATGCTCACTAAAAATGAAGAAAAACCATTTTTAGACCTAAAGAAGATAACAAAGAACTATTAATTGGTCTTGAAGTACCATATTTGAGTGCTATAAGGGTATTCATGTATCTTACAAATTGTATCAGGCCTGATATGCATTTGCAAGAAAAACTCCTAGCTAGGTATAGCTCTGCACCTACCAAGAGACATGGGAGTGGTGTAAAAGACTTATTGTGTTATCTTCGAGGCACTATTGATTTGGTTATATTTTCATATAATTCATATTTGATATTGGCATGCGGATGCTGGTTATTTATTTGATCCATATAAGGATAAATCTCAAACTAACTATGTGTTTACTTATGATGATACTGCAATTTTATAAAGATTTTTATGGTCTTGAAGTACCTTAATAAAGATGCTTCCATTATATTGTTTGAGAATAATGCAATCTGCATTTGCACAAATTAAAGGTGGATATATCAAGGGTGACAAAACTAAACATATATATTTCACCAAAATTCTTTATATGAATGAGCTCCAGAAGAGATATCCACCAAATTCGCTCGAGTGACAATCTAGCAGACTTATTTACTAAGTCTTTACCTAATGTCATATTTCAATGGCTTGTTTTATTGATTGGTATGCGCCGTATTATAATGTTGTCCTCATTAGGGAGAGTGAATCAGTATAAGATTATACTCTTTTTCCTTAGTCAAGTTTTTGTCCCACAGGGTTTTCTTGACCAAAGGTTTTAATGAGGAAATCTGTGCAATGATAGAATAGTGCATGAATTGTACTCTTTTCCTTAGCTATGTTTTTTCCCACTAGATTTTCTAGCAAGGTTTTTAACGAGGCATATTCATGGCGTAAGTAATATCCAAGGGGGAGTGTTATGAATAAATTATAATATGTGGATATTACTTAAACATTCTTGAGTATATATTTTAGAGAGATTATAGTATAGGGCTATTTCAATAATGTTGTATACACCAAAACTCTAACTATTCCTCTATATAAGAGAAGCTAAAGTTAATATAATAATATGAGTTTGGAGTCCATTTTCTCTCTACATATTATCTTCTATGTCTTTTTCTTCTCTTTACTTTATTACTTTATATTCTTTATTATTGCCTTTGATTTATTGTGCTAATAAGCCGATTTACAACAAAAGTAAAAAAATAAAAAAAACAAAAACAAAAATGTGAATCACTATTCCTAGAACAATAATTCACATTTGCGTTTTAGTATATACTAGACCGTAATTCTCGCGTTGCTTCGGGCACATCAATTTCGACAGTGAATTATAGTAATAACTATTACATTTTAATTGAATATCACATGAAGCACAAAATTAGGTTCAATATTTAAAATGTATAAACATATTATGCAATAACAAATTAAATAATTTTAAAATAAAGGAAAAAGTATTCCAGCATTATCAGATGATAATTTTATAAAAGCAACAACAAAATGTTCACTTAACGAAATTATTCAAACGGAGGTGAAATAACAAAAATAATGTTAAATTTGTTCAACATAATCGTCTATTATTTATTCAAATATAGTCATAGCTATGAGAAAAACATGAAAGCACAATGAATTTTATTGCAAGGAAACGCCAGATAGCCTGCAATAATCAGAATATATTTTCAATGATAATTTTAGTCATAATTGTAGACGTGTCACTCAACTTTTGGCTTCTTAGATGAAGACGTGCCAGACCTACACTCGAAATTGCTATGAAGGTAATACTGAAATAAACACAAATTAATGTTAGAAAAAAAAAAACATTATATGTGCCTTACGTACAATTTTTTGATCGACGATTCATCGAAAAACATTTCTGACTATATTTCAGGGTTCAAGAGTGAAGAGACTGCAAGTTCTGATGGATGCGACGACGAATCATTATCTATAGGATCATCATTTGCAATCAATCAGTCGCGTTTTTTTTTTATATTATTTTTCTTTGATTATTACATTGCATCTATTCAATTTATGTTTTTTTTTTAATTATATTATTACATATTTGAATAATAAAAAGAAACTATATAGAATAAAATATTAATGTTTCACATAGCATTAAAAATTAAACATAATTATAAATATAATAATGTTTAAAACATATAATAATGTTTAAAACATATATTGTTCATGTTGTTCCAAGCATAATAAATTTTTATTATACATTCGCGAAAACTTTAAATAAACACGGCAATATAAAACCTAATTTTATAATTACAAAAGAAGCTGCCTTTATACTACATCATTGAAATACAAAAAGTTACTCACACACTGTTAGGTAATGTGGGTCCCTCCAACATGGTGGGCCTCACAGCCTAATATGTTAAAAGGAATAAAGAAATAAAGAAAAAAAACGTGTTGAAGAAAAGCAGTTTTTCAGTGCCAAATTCTTTTGAATATTGAGCACTCTTGGTAGGTGCATGAGTTTGCCTATGTAAGTGCATGAGTTTGCCTATAAATAGGCAAACTCATGCAACAAGTATATAACACAAAAGTGAGAGACAGAGAAAACTTCTCTGAAGAAAATAGAGAGAGAGTTTTGATAATTTTTGTCCGTCCAAAACTTATTCTACATTTCTTTAATTCTTGTTTACTGTGAGAAAGGATATACTGGGTTATTGGGTGTAGTGTGAGAGAGGATTTACAATTTTCTCCGTCCAAAAATTGTACTGTGTAACTATAAGAATTATAGTGAATTATCCCTTGTGGATAATGGATGTAGGTTTATTGAGAAACCGAACCACGTAAAATTCTTATCGTCTTTGCTGTGGGTTATTTATTAATTTCTGCTTCCACTGTGCGTGTGAAATATCCCATAAAATTTCTTAACAAGTGGTATCAGAGCTTTTGGTTCTTATTTTGGGGTAGAGAGAAATTTTATTGGGATTGATTTATTGGGATTGAAGCAGGACTGTTGTCCGGGGCAGTATCATATTTTGAGAAAAGAAATATACTGCGAGGAAGAAAAAAATATAAGGAATTTTTTGGTGCAATCCGTTTTGAGAACGGGTGTAAAATAAAAAAAATTGGTGAATAGTAAAACAGTAATTACGAAAATTTTTTGCCTAGTTTTACTGTTCATGATGGTCTTATTGTTACAGTAACAAGCAGAGTACGGTACTGTTCAAAGGTACTGTAGCATGGTACGGTACTGTAACAGAGGTACTATTCATAGAGATCTGAAAAAAAAAAGTAAAAGTTTTTCAGATAAAATGGATAGTGCATTTAAATATTCAGCCCCTTTATTTGATGGAAAGGGTAATTTTACTCTATGACAGAGTACTATTCAGGACCTTTTGGTGCAACAAGATCTTGATTCGATTTTGGATGAAGAAAAGCCAATGAGTATAACTGAGAGGGAATGGAAGACTATCCAAAGGAAGGTGGTGAGCACCATTCGGTTAGCACTTGCCCCACAAGCAAAATTTGAAGTGTTTAAGGAGACATCACCAAAGAAGTTGTGAGACAAATTAGAGGAGATCTATGTGTCAAAGTCGTTAGCTAACCGGTTGTTCATGAAAATGGAGATGTATTCGCTCAAGATGGAGGAAGAAGGAAACCTCCATGACCATATCAATAAATTTAATCAGCTAGTATGCCAGCTGCTGAATGCTGATGAAAAAGTTGAAGATGAGAAGCAGGCGTTACTCTTGCTTGCATCATTGCCCAAATCCTACAAACCGTTGGTACAAACAGTGTGTGCTGGAAAAATCACACTGAAATTGATTGAATTTGCAATGGTTTTAAGAGAAAATGAGAGGATAATGAGGGGTGAGAGTACTTCAAATGAAAGTGAGGGCATAACACTAATTGAGAGGAGTGAGAGAGGGAGAAATCAAAATAAAATGAGAGGTGATCAAAGGAATAGATCAAAATCTCGGCCGAGAGATTATAGCAATATGGAGTGCTATTATTGTGGAGAGACTGGTCACATACAACATCATTGCTCGAAGCTTAAAGAAGACTTGAAGAGTCTTAAGAAGCTGCAGGAGAAGATGAAGGGTAAGCTGAATATTGATGATAAAGATTCCTCAAATGCAGTCAAAACCAGTGATGAGTCTGATGATGAATTCCACCTAGTACAAGGTGAAGATCTTGGTGTGAACCCTTAATTTTACACCCTCCAGTATGCATTTGAACTTTAGAGGCACCTAGGCTTGGTAAACAGACCTCCGGAAGCCGAAATCGCCAAAAATCATCAAAATCACAAAAATTGAGAATCTGAGCCTTGGGACCTGGTACCCATCCCTCAAGACTCTAAATCATCCTGATATCATTCGGTATTGAATAACGAGCACAATACAATTGGAATCGTGTAAAACGGAGTTGAAACGGGTCAAAACTATGAAAATCAGTGAAACCGAGTGTCGAAAATTTCATAGCCACCAAGGTGACCACACAGGCCTACTTTAGGACTGCACAGGGCCTGTGCAAAACCGCACAGCCCCTGTGCGGTTCCAAACTGGCTCTGTGCGGTCATTCTTGGTCTGTGCGATCAGTCATACCTCCTATGCGGTCCAGATTCAGTCATGTGCTGTTCCAGAAGGCTTGTGTGCAGTTTTGACACTTCAGGTCCGTTTTTCCACATTGGAAAATGTAAAAAACTCTCCTAGCCTCTCTACCTATATAAACCTCCCTTTCCCAATTCATTTCTACATACTCACCTCTTGCTAAATCAAATCAATTGATCAAAAGCAAGCAGTTTTTTTAAGGTTTGGTTCGAAAGAACTGTCTTTCTAGTTTAAAGTTTCTTTTGATTTTGGGTGGTCGTTTCGAGGTTCTTCCCCTCAAATCAGTTCGAGGGAGTTCCAACAACTCCATCCTAGTAGCCGTTCGAAGGCTGTTGTTCTGCCAAATCGAGAAGGTGAAATTGCGATCCGAGGCTAGTCCGCCGCCGACTGAGACAAGTCTCCTCCATCCTAAGGTATTTATTTTCTGTCCTTTTTCTTCTATTTATTTATTTTGAATTTTGTGTTGCTTTCTTTGTTGTTTTATTTGCTTTTTGTTTTTCTTTTTAGCTTAGTTTATTTTATATTGCCTTTATTGTTTTATTCTCCCATTTGCTTTGCATGTTCCCTTTTATTTTATTCTTTTAGTTCTTTTATTCTAGCATAGTTTATTGCTTTCCCCATTTCCTTAATAGTTTAATCCTTTTCTTTTTATCACTTTAAGAGGCATGTTAATTAGAAACTGAATTAATTAACTTGTTCTGATGCTCTTTGTTTGTTAATTAAACATGACCTAATTAACAACTTGGCAATTAATTTTGTTTGATTAAAATTAATCAACTCACCTTTTAATCAATGAACTGAAACATGATAAAAGGCTCAGACTAAAACAAACTCCCTTCGCAAAAAGGGCGAACTACGTAGATTTTGATTCCCATTCAAAGTGATATGTAGGCATGCTTGTCTAAAAAGTATCAAATCCAATTAAAATAAACTTTCTTCCTCTTTCACCTTCTTTACATATTTTTGTGCTTTCTTTCATTACTTTTGTTATTGGATTTTTTTTGGGGAATATGTGACTTTCCTAGAATCCCATAAGGGTTAGAGAAAGTATCCCCTGATTTGGTTTATTTTGTAAATTTAAGATTCTTATTTGCTTTCTTTATTTAATTCATTTAATGCTTTTGTTATTTCCTTTACTGTTTTATTTTACTTTAATTCATATATTATTGTTCATTCATTTATATTGTTCATGAAATCATTTTAAGTCATTTAGTATTAAATTTGCCAAACTTGTTTTGTTAAAATAAACCGAAAACCTAGTCCCCGAATCCTCTTTTGTAATCAAGGCTAGTGCACTTTTTTCCATTGGATAAATAATTGGAGTCAAATGGGTTTTTCCTTAACTTTTTTCAAATAAAATAAAATTAAGGTGGCGACTCGCAAATTCATTTTCAAAATCAACCAATCCGAACCGAGGGTTCCATCGTGAGACCAAACCCAAATGAGCATTTCGATCCCCTCTAGCGGATCGGACCGGTGCTCGGGCGAGGCCTCACAGTTGGTAGTTGCTTTGGTGAGAGCAATTCTAACTGGGTGATGGATTCTGCTTTTGTTGTGCACATCTGCAGAGATCGAGCTATTTTTGATACTTTACATACTGATGGAGAATTTGGCTATATCAATGTGGGAAATAAATTGAAGTTGACGGTTGAAGGCGTTGAGAGAGTTCGCCTGAAAGTCCACAATGATGCTGTCAAAATTATTTCCAATGTGAAATTTGTACCTGCTGCAGGAGCAAACATAATTTCGGTAGGAGAGCTAGCGTCACATGGGTATAAATATGTTGGTATTGGAAAAACATGTAAAGTATATAGAGGAGGTAGCTTGGTAATGCAAGGTAGGAAGAAAGGAAAAAATATTTGCTATTTGGATGGTCATTCCCTTTTGTAGACAGAAAGCAGTAAAGTGAAGAAAATCGAGAAAAATACAAAGAGAGTTCGATTTTCTAACAAGAATGAGGTATATGGAATTTTGAAACAGAGTGCTAATTCCACATCAGCGAAAAAGGGGGAGCTCTGTAAACCGGATCTTAAAAAGACTATTAAACCTCAGAGTGTAGATAACTCTTACTCGAGGGGGAGCATAAAGAGACTCATACTCATGGGAAAGACTGACAAAATTGCAGTCATAATGGAGCCCTCCATGTTATCAGGAGGGGGAGATTTGTTAGGTAATGTGGGTCCCTCCAACATGGTGGGCCCCACAACCTAATATGTTAAAAGGAAGAAAGAAATAAAGAAAAAAAACGTGTTGAAGAAAAGCAGTTTTTCGGTGCCAAATTCTTTTGAATATTGAGCAAGCCAATTCCAAATGGAATTAGCTTACTCTTGGTAGGTGCATAAGTTTGCCTATAAATAGGCAAACTCATGCAACAAGTATATAACACAAAAGTAAGAGCCAGAGAAAACTTCTCTGAAGAAATTAGAGAGAGAGTTTTGATAATTTTTATCCGTCCAAAAATTATTTTACGTTTTTTTAATTCTTGTTTACTGTGAGAAAGAGTATACTAGGTTTTTGGTTGTAGTGTGAGAGATAGTTTACAATTTTTTCTGTTCAAAAATTGTACTGTGTAACTATAAGAATTATAATGAATTATCCCTTATGGATCGTAGATATAGGTTTATTGAGAAACTGAATCACGTAAAATTCTTATCATCTTTGCTGTGGGTTATTTATTAATTTCTACTTTTACTGTGCATGTGAAATATCTCATAAAATTTTTCAACACACACAAATCAGATCCAATCAAGGCAACAATCAAAAGATTGTACTAAAACAAGAGTTAAACATTTACATAATTCAAAAAAATTCCATCACATAGTGAAATCCAAAAGCAACAAACCGAGAGCCCAAAACAGGTGGTTAAGTCCACCAAAAGCATACCTAATATTCTTTAAAAGCCCTTGACAGCTTCCCACAGCACCTTGTAAGTGTACAACAAATATTATCCAACAATCACATGTTTATACAACACCAAATAAATAAAATGACAAAGCAAAAGGAGTGAGAAATAGCAACTTCTAGTGATAAGCTGACCAACTTAAAAAGGGAAGCCTTGCTTTTATATATGAAATTCACCATTAAAAGTACCAAGCAAATTAGCAAATTAAACAAAAAAAAATTTAAAAAAAAAAATGAGCCCAACAACAAAATGATTCATAACCTATAAAAAATTATATAAATAAAATAATAGAGATCATAGAGACAAATTTAAAACAAAGTTTAGGTTTGGATACTTCCCTAGATACTATGAGAACTTTTCTTTTCCCTATTACATATAAAAGCCAAAGTTCAAAGAAAAAAAAAAACAGTCAAACAGAAAAAATTGATAAAAGCAATAAATAAAAATTGAGCCCAACAATAAAATTATTCATAACCAAAAAATAGTTTACATTAATAAACAACTTGTATATATCAAGTGTTCATAGTTAGATGATGCAATTAGCTAAAATTGATTTAGCTAATTGTTGATGATAACTTACTCCGTTTAATTGAGATAGAAGCTTTAGCTTTTATACCTAAAAATATAAAAAATAAAAATTAATTTGAAATTATTAACAAATTAACAAATAAAAAGCGCAGTGATAGCCTTTTCTTTATAGCAAAACCTACTACAAAAGTTAGAAAAAAAATAAAAGAGCAATCCAAAAAAAAAAAAAAAATCATTGATGGTTATTATAATGAAATATATATATAGAACTAATTAAAAAAAAAAGTCTCAGAAGGAAAAAAATCAAATGATGAACAAACAATAAATAATAATAATATTATAATATCTTAAGTAAAATAATAGTAATAATAATAATAACTATAATAATATCACTAATGAAAAATTTGATAACAATAATAATAATAATAATAATAATAATAATAATAAATTTAATATTAAAATAGAAATAAAATTAAAATTTATAATATAAATTTATAAAATTAAACAATAATATTCTTTTTAGAATATAAATTTTAGTGAGAGCCTAATTAACAAAAAGAAAGAAAAATTTGACACCCGGATTTTAACTAGGGAAAAAGGATTTGCCTGCCAATGGCCACACCTGCCATACAAAAGAGAAATAATTATGAAAGTAAATAACTAAATAGAGGACAAAAACATTTTTCACTCTTACATTATTTAGGAAAATTGTATCATAGCCCCTTCTAAAATATTTCCATCAAAAGTTTAATAAATCTAGTTAATATTAATAAGGTGAAAATAAGCTCACTTTCAATTAAATTAAATTCTATGAGTATATCGTGAGAATGTATCTAATTAAATATGTATTTAAAATAATTGATTATTTGAATTTGTATTTTGAATATAAAATCATAAATTATATAAACATATTTTAAATTTAAATATTCAATCGTTTCAAAGGATAAACTACTAACTCCACTAGTATATCATTATCAATTGCATATAATATATTTTATATTTATGTTTTTGTATATGATTATTACCTGAAAGTATAGGTTGAACTCCATTGAGGAAAACAAAGATGGCAAGCAGTCGAGTCAGATTAGAAACAACTTCTATAGCCTCATAGTCAATTGTAAAGAGTTTGCTCAATCCAACTCGAAAAATTAGCAAAATAACATTAAAAATTACACTTGTAATTATAATAATGCTAGTTCCATTCACCACAAACACGGAAAATTTTGCAACCATTGGATGGCCTGCTCCTAGCTCATTACTCACTCGAACACTGCATTTAATCCAAAATTTCATCATATTAAATAGGCTAAATTTTAAAGATTTTCTTAAGTATACGTGCACGATTACTTATAGAGTTCAAGTTTACAGATATGAGTAATTTTTGCTTAAATTGAATCATGGCGAATTACTGTCAAATGAGAATGATCCGTGTAAACTCAATTTAAATAAGAAATTTTCACAATTCATGTGAATGGTGATATATTCGCGTTAGATATGTATTAAGAATTTTTAAAATTCAAGTAATAAATTTCAAATATGGAATGAAATTAAGTAAAATGTCACTAACCTGGTGGCTGCAGCTAGGCCTACAATAAATTGCATGTCCTAATTCAAGTAATTCATGCTGGAGATGATATAATTTCACATCATAAATAGCAAGTACAATAAAGAGGTAAGCAGAAGGAAAGTGGAGATCAAGATGGTACCAAATGGAAATAGAGTCGAGAGATTGTTGGGTTTGGTAGGAGGCCTGATATAAGTACTATTCCTTGATTGTACCATATCTCCAAACTGCATTACCAAAAAATCATAATTCAAAAAAGAGCAAGATCGCAAGAAAATTGCTAATGATCACATAGTAATAAAACCCTTATTTCTATGAACAGTAACTTTTCAATTGATTTTGACTTTGATGCAATTAGAGTCGTGTCCTTGGATTGTTAGTTTTCCTCCTTAAATGGCGCCGTTTAAGAGGGTAATTTTAGCTTTGCATCGAAAGGTGGGACCCATTGGCAGAGGGAAAAAGATGAAATTACTAATGTGGGTTTTTGTACTCCAAGCGCACATAGAGAAAACGACGTCGTTTATTAACTTTTTTTTGTAAATTCACTACGGTTTTATGTACATTTACTTTATTACCCTTCAATTGGACTCAAATTTCTTAAAAACGCTGTCGTTTTTTGGGTTTCTTTTTGTCCCAATGGATTTTCTTTTTCCCAATGTTTCATCTTGGCAATGGTGCACATCTGTTGAGCATTATGGGGTTTTTAACTCTTAATTCCCTTTTATGCCCTTCATCTGTGCGGCATACTGACTAAAAAAAAGCATTGTTTCCTTTTGTCTTTTTTTGTCAAATCATTTCTTTTCATTCTTTTCCTTTTGCTATTTGTCAAATTTTTTATTTGCTATTTCTTTATTGTGTTTTGATTTTGCTTCTTTGTTTGCTAATTTCTTGCTTTTTTTTAAGGTTAATTTACTTTTTTTTTTTTTTTTGTGTTTTTATTTTTTTATTTATTTTATTTATGTCGGATTAGTTAGCCTGCAAATTTTTTTTTCTGATCTTTTGCTATTTGTTGGGCCGGAATTTACTTTTTTCTATGTTTCATTGATTAGCCCAATATGTATAAGGCCTTTCTGTTAGATTAGTTAGGCCGCTATTTTTTAAAGAGAAAATTACATTGTACACTGTATTTTTTATTAAAATATCATTTGTACCGTCCTTTTTTTTATTATACATATATATCGTTTTTTATATCATTTACACGCCATTTTTTGTCTTTATTTCATTTTTATTTTGTAGGAAAGCCAGGATTGTGAGGCGGTGAAGACAGTAGTGATTGAGAAGAATTGTAAGTGGGGCTCACATGAGGAGTGTAAAAGTGGAGATGTGTAAAAGTAAAGATGATGGT
>CATKHJ010585123.1:0-14393 GCA_949750685.1 Vernicia montana | reverse complement strand
GGTTCTTTCAAGTCGGTTCGGTTCAATTTCGGTTCGGTACGGATCTCGGAACAGATTTATATAAATCCCCGTACCGTACCACAATAATATAATCGGTTCAATTCGGTTCGGATATTATTTCGGGTATCGGGGATTTTCATTAGTAGAGATTTTGTCGGTTCGATCATTCGGGTCGGGTCGGGATACCCGCGTCCCATGCTCACTCCTAGTAAGGACTAATAGGTTTTTGTGTTTGTTTTATATATATATATATATATATATATATATATATATGAAACTATTCAAAAATGGTGCAAGAGTTTGAATCTCATCATTTCACCTCTATTTCCTTTCAAAATTCTCACAGGAAAAAAAAAACTAGAATTATTATATGGTAGCTACGTACTATGCATATATAATAAAGTTTGATTTGGTGAAAAGTCAATTTTTCATAATATCTATTAGTAGAGAAAAACAACAAATTTGGGCTAAGACAGAAAAGTAGACTTATTTGTGTGTTCTTACTCAAATTTTAATTTATGAAGAAAATTGCAGGTGAAGTGAATCGAATATTTAAAAATTTTAACATTTTCTAAATCTAAACTTAATTCATGAACAAATCTACTAGCAAAATAAGATGTTTTTGAACTAAGGATTTTGCATAATAAAAAAATTTCCCCCTAATTATTAAAAAGAAAAGTGAATTTTGCATACTAGCATGATCCAATTAATGTAACTCATAATGGAATAAAAGTGTAGCATGACAAAATAATGACAAAAAGTTTTGAAAATGACACCATAAAAGTATATAAAAATAAAATAAAATATATCCAAATGTATATATAGAAAATTAAACACTTCTCATTAAAAGTTCTGTTGATTATGAAATAAAATTCAATTATTTCATTTTGATATTAATTTAGTTTAATTAATAGTAGATACCCTAGCCTCTCAATTTAAAGAAAGACTTAAATTCAATTCTCTCTTTTTATTTTTATATTTTTAAGAAAAAATATCAATATTTCACAATAATATTAACTGCCTAAAAACTAATACAAGATTGAACCCTAAAAATTTTAAAAAAAAAAAAAATGTTCTTTTTCACCTTCGTAATCAAATAAGGAAAACAAATGCACATGGTATGATTTTTAATTTTCATGATCAAATGCAAAACTGAATTTTAGCCCATAATAAGATTCAGAACATGCCATCAACAGGCTTTGCCAAGCCACTACCCCACTCACATGCATTGCTCACCTAAGTAAGAAGCTATTATATATAATTATATATGCATGGTTATTGATAGCACTAACTCATCAACCAACCCCTTCTACACAAAAGATGAAAAAGGAGTAGTAAATCCAATCTAAATAATAAATAAATATATACAATATATTTTTTCATATAAAATTCACAAGAAATCATAGCAGAATCCACTTATCAAAGATTTTGTTAAAAAAATTACATAATAATTTGAGTTAAATGTATAGTAAAAACAAAAGGAGAAATTAATATAGCATCCAATGCATATTTTTCTTCTCAAGGTAAATTTCATTTGAACATTTTGAACAAGAATTAATTATTTTTATGTGAGACCTAAAAATAGTGTCATTAATTTTTTTTTTTTTTACTTTAAACCCAACCCCCTCCTCTTCAAATTTTTTTCCTAAAATAATTAGGAAGGATAAAAAAAACATTTGATAAATTTGACTCTGACTGAGAGTTTGAACTCGATACCTGTCAGCCATGAAATTTTTTTCTCACTAGTAATATTCTATGGAATTCTTACTAGAATTTTCTGTAATAAAACTTCGACGAGTTACTACTCGAGGAATATAAGGAGGTGTTCTACATCTTAATAATGCCCAATTAATTCCATTGAAAAATGGATGGTGTTTAATCGCAGTAGCTCCCATGGTGGAGCCTAATCGTCTTACAGGATCCTTAATTAGAAGTTGTGTAATCAAATCCTTAGCTGAAGTTGGGACCGATGGCTCCTTAGGAAATTCAAGGGCTCGAGCCACAATGTTAGCTAGGGTTAACTCATGATCAATCCCTTTAAATGGAGTCACACCATAGAACAATTCAAACATGAATATGCCTAAGGTCCACCAATCCACTGCATTGCCATGTCCCTCACCAGATACAATCTCAGGCGCCAAGTATTCGTGGGTCCCAACAAATGACATTGATCGAACATCTATTGGCTCAGCCACAATCTCTAGGGTCCCACGATGATTGGATTTTCTTTTACGTCTACGTCTTGGGTGGAAGCATGAGACAGCTGGCACTATGCAATTGGGTAGAATGCATGATGATGAAGCAGATTGGGGTGGATCAGGTGGGTAGTCATTTATTGAGTTTGTAGGTGGTGGGTTTTGATCAGAAATAATTTGAGCCGCTGATGTAGTGTTATCATCTTTTAAGGAGAGATCAAAATCTGTAAGCATGATGTGACCGTCCGATCTTACGAGAACATTTTCTGGCTTAAGATCTCGATATATAATACCCATCATGTGTAGATATTCCAATGCAGCCACAACTTCTGATGCATAAAACCTATAAGCAACCAAAACAAAAATTAAACTCATTAATAAATGTTTAATAATTCTATAATATTGCACACTGAGACATAATTTAGCAATAAATATATTTTTTCTTGAGTAAAAAATCCAGAATTGATTTCTCCATTCCAATGCTAAAAAAAAATACTTTTATAATATTAATCTATGGTATAGTAAAAGCAATTATGGTTTGTTTAGTTTAGGCTCCAAAAATTTATTATGAATTAAATATTATATATACTTAAACCTATTGATTATGTAGACCAATTATGTTTCATTTATGTTTAATGGAATTTGATTAGATTAGATTTTTTTTATTTTAGTTAAAGGAGGTAGAATATTGGTCGAAACAAATATTGCATGCTATAAAATAGAATCATAGAAGTAGTTTTCTCTTCAATAATTTTCAATAAATTAATGAAAATATTTCTCATATTTTTAAAGAGGGTAAAGATACTAATCACGTTGCATCTAATTGCCTTAATAAAATAATATATGTTACAAATCAAGTATATATTCACTATTTTTATTATTTTAAGTTAAAAAAATTTGAAAAGAAAAAATATTGTCACTTTTTCTTTGAGTTAGAGAGAAGGATTCAAATTTAAGTCAATGCGAGTCATTTTTTTTAAAAGAAAAATATTGTCACATAAATGAAAAAAGAGGAAAAATTATTTAGTGTACTTGATGTACATGAAGATAATGTACTTTACACTCACGATTAAGTGACTATCACTTAAATTTATAAAAGATGGATCCATTTTTTTTTTTTTTTTTGAAATATATACACATAAACACACACACAATGACATGAAAGGGATATGTACACACCTCAAAATCATGGCAATTTTGAAGAGGCACGCTAACTCTTGTATCCCACACACACACACTTTACACTACCAATATGAGAAGCCGAAGTCCCAGCCCACTCTCCATCTTATTATTAGAAAGAATGCATTGTTTTAGTGTGCACCATGTGTAGTCAATAATTTCTATAAAATAAAAAAAAAGTATGAAGAAAAGTGAAAAAATAAAAATGGTACTAAACACTTAAATACTTGGATTTTTTTTTTAAAAAAAAATTAATGCTCTAAAATACTGGGATTTTTTCTTCTTTTTGGGCATGGGAAAATATTGGATTTGGGATTTTTCCAGTAGGGCCAGATTGAAATAAGAAGGTTCCTACTTCCTACCACAATCACAATAATGACAAATTAGATATTTTGATAGACAAATTAAAGGAAAAGGAAAAGCAAAAATTTGTGCCTAAAAAGAGGAAGAACCACTTTGATTCTTGAGACTTCCTATTGAATAATTTTAATTAATTAAGACTTGGTTTAAGGACTAATTCATCAATCAATGTAGTATGAAATCAAATCTAGGAATTCTAATAAAATATCATAATATATAAATAACTAGAACATGCCATAAATTAAGGGTAATATTAATTTTTCATTCTTTTTTTTTCCTTTCTATATTATATAATATTATGACCTAGTGCACGAGAGAGACACCAAAAGCTTCCAAGGACCACACAAAAATATAATCAATGAGTGTACCTTTGGACATTGAGAATTATATTCAAGATTAACCTCTATAGACCCTACATGTAATGAACAGCCCTCAACAAATGGTAAACTAAACCCCACTTATCATTACACATCATTTCTCATCATGCACACACACACCCCTTAATTTACATTTCTAATTAATCATTTTCCTACTTAAAATTTCACACAAGTTATGATAAAAAAAAAAAAAAACATTTATATAAAGAAAATTAACAAAATAGACTGTTAGAATTTGAAATTTGAACTTTGATTTTCTACCATATTATTATTGAAAAAAGTTTTACATATATAATTGTAAATTATTTCAGAAAAAATAATCGTCATTAAAATTTGAAAATTGAACTTTAATCCTGTGTAATATTATTTTCAAAAAAAAATTATAATGTTTAATTATAAAAAGAATTTAATAAAATTATATAAATAATTAGTGAAGACTAAACATTTTATGAAAATGCACATATTATATATTGTTGTATGTATGAATGAGATGTATGTATATATACCGGACTGCGGCTTCATCGAAACGTTTGTCGGATTGGCGTTGCCGGAGAACGTGGAGGTCACCGCCGGGACAAAATTCGGTCAACAAACAAGACCATCTAGGAGAGTCTAACGTGGCATATAAGGTAGGCAAAAAAGGATGATCCAACATTTCCAATATTTCTCTTTCTATCCTTGCCCTACTATCTTTATTCCTAGTAGCCATTTCTTTCTTGTCCATTACTTTAGCTGCAAAAAGGCACCCATTGCCACCCTTAAGCTCCACAAGATAAACACTCCCTATGTCACCGCTTCCTAGCCGGTGAACGAACCGGAGATCAGCTAGTGTTAGGGTTGAGTTTTCGGAGTTTGAACGTAGGATTGCATGCCAACACGAATCACATGGTGGTGCGTGGTGGGTTTTGGAGGAAGTTGTCAAGAGGTTAGAGTTAGGCCAAGTGGTTTCAGACCCAGAACTTGTACTATGTTTAGTTTCTTGAGCAGTGGTGGTGGTGGTTGTGGTGGCAGTGGTGGCATTAGTAGTGGTTGAGGTGATGCTTAGATTGTCAATATCATCTGTAAGATCTTCTATGCATGGTTCCATGGTGGTGGTGGTTGTGGAGGGTGGCCGAGGAGGGTGATGGAAGCCACCGGAAAAGAAAGAAAGGAATGAGTTTAGGAATGAGAGAGTGGAGAGAGAGAGAGTGAGGTTTTGAAGGGAATGGGAGGAGAGAGAAAAAGGGAGGATAGTAGGGGCCGGCAAAATGGGGTTGGGGCATGTGGCTTATTTAGGGAGAGGTGGGCCCTTGAATGGCCCAATAGCTGGAGTCCAATTATGCTTAAGATAATTTTTTGTACTTAATTAAGTAATATACATTATTGGGTTAATTCATGGTATTGAAGTAGCTATCGTTTTGGGAAAAAAAAAAAAAAAAAAGTAGCTATCCTGGCATAAATCTAAGATAATATATAGTATTTACTTACCTTATATTTGAAAGAAGGAAGATTGAACATTCTTTGTTTTTCTATTTAAATGTTAACTTTGCTTTCAATAAGATCATGTCCTTGTTGTCATTGGATATAATCCAGCCAAGAATGAAAATTTTTGGTAGTATTACTCTTTCTTATTCCACTCTACTCAATATGATACCACTTGGCAAGGAAATCTTTTTTAAGAGCCAATTATGTACCACATTTAATTGAAAAAACAACTCTACAATTTAGAAAATTAGGGTTGTTTCAGTCGAGCCCAACAACAAAGTGATTGAAATTGATTTATTTAAATGTAATTTGATCTTGAACATAATTCAATTTAATTTTGTATTGAGCTTAAAAAATTGTTCAAAATTGATTTGTTAACTTCTTGAGTAACTTCACAAGTCTAATCAACTAATTAAAATTATTAGTTTTAATATTTTTTTTTATTTAATACTATTATTTTCTTTCAGTAATACATATATATTTTTATCTATTTTATATATTAATTTTTATTTCATAATAAAATTTATGAAATATTAAGAAAAATAATAATTTTTAAAAATATTATTATATTAATTATTTTTATTTAAGTTGCTTACGAGCTTTTGAGTTGATCTAGTCCAGATCATCAAAATTGTTTGTGAAAATAATCGAGCTTTGTTTTATATTTAATATTGATTTGTTTTAGTTAACAAATAAGCTCAATCGTATTTTTCACGAATTGAACTCGAGTAACTCAAATCATTTTATAGCCTTATAGAAAACCAATATAAATGTACATTTACTCAACTCTAAAATAATATTATTATTTTTTCTTCAAAAAAAATATTATTATTATTTTCACCATGTAATTTTTAGTTTTTCAATGATAAAAATTCCCCCAAAATTAATGTTGCAATATAATGTGAACTGTAATTCATTTAATAGATTAAATTTGAGAAAAAGTAACTTATAAATTAATTAACATTAGTTAGAGAACTCTACAATTGATCTCTCAAATAATAAAAACTCTCGCAAAGAAGATGGAAAAAATCCTATATAAATGAAGATATAAATCCTCCGAGAGAAGACAATCAATAATATATAAAATTTTCATCAAATCAGAAATAATAGGGTAAAATTACTTACTTTATTTTAAAAAAAAAAAAAACAAAGAACAATAATGAAAAGATATTTATTGCCAGAAAAAAAAAAAAAAATTCTAGTGATAACCCTAAATAGGAGAAAGGGAGAGAGACAACTTATTATGTATCTTTTAGAAAGAAATCTTGATATTTCATTTTAGTGTAATGCTAATTTGCTACCTTAGTAATATGATTGAAATAATAATGTACATTTAATAGAAAATAAAATTTAAGATATATAATTTTATTCTTAAAGTTCCATATATATATATATGTGTGTGTGTGTAATGTACGTAGGCTTAGCCAATCAGGTGTGATCTGGTTGGTTTTCTCATTCCCTTCAAGAGTGTAGGAAATGGGAAGTATCAAGTTCGAATCTCTCAAATCACAAAAAGTTATCACCAATTTAGTGAAAAATGTTAAAGGGGAGGGTTATCCCTATTGTATAACCTAATATAAAAAAAAAAAAAAAAAATTCATATATATAATGTTAATTTAATATTATGGCCCCTGCAAAATTAAATTAGATACTAAATATAAGTTCAACCAATGAAGTAAAAATTTCTTTGCAGGTAAAAATCACTTTGAGAATTTTTTCAATTTCCAAATGAACAAAAGATTATATGAATTATTATAAAAATATTATTTACATAAAAAAAATTTAATGATGTGCACCTTTTATTTGCAAATTGAATAACTTTCACTAATAAAGTATATTTGTAAATAAATTTTTAATTATATTGCATATATTAATTATTGAGTATAAGATTTATTTGTAAAGTCAATTAATTTTATTTTTGATGAAGTCAAATTTAAAATTCATTTGCAAATTCAATCAAACTTAATATGATTAGATTCAAGATTAATCAATTTCATAAATTTAATAAAATAGAATTGCAAATAAATTTATTTATTTATATCAAACATGAAATGTATAAGGATTTACAAATAAATTTAATAAAGTTTTGTAAAATTCATTTATACTAAACAAGATTAAGAGCTAATTTATTCATGACAACTTTTTTTTAAAAAAAATAATATAAGTGTTGATTACTTATGTACTCAAGCTTTAATGAGTTATGCTATAATTGTAAACTAAATCAGGCCTATTCTTTATTTGAATGTAGGACCTGAGGTAAAGAAAAATCATAAATTTGTCTCTAATATTTCAATTGATTAATCTCCATGCATTAGCCTCTAATTAGATTCATTTTATTATTATTATTTTAAAAAAATAAAAATTTCCTTTAAATGCCTAAAACTTTAATCTACATTTCTTTTGAGGGAAATGAAAAAAAAAATGAAGTTTAATTTCTTTCCTCTCAATAAAGAGAAAAATTATACACTTTTTCATTTCCCTTCAAAATCATATTTTATTTCCCCTCAAAATGACAGAAAATAGATTGAAATAAAGGATAATATGTTTAACAAAATTTGTATTTTCTAATATATTCTTGAAAAACAGCCAAACAAAACTGATTGATAAAGGATATAATAGTAAAGGATATAATTAATTACCTTTTTCTTTTTATTTTAATTCATAATTATTAACATAATTATGAAATCTCTCACCATATAACTATGAGAGATGGTAATAGTTCAAGCAGTCTCTAGATTTGCTTCTCAAACCATTATTCCATATTTAAATATGGTGATTAATACTTAAAAAATAATTTTTAAATATATAAATTAAATATGAAAATATGCTTTTTAACTTATTTATAATATTGATAACTATACAGACTGTTCAAAAATATTCATAATAATTAGAAATCCGCAAAAAAAATTATTATATGAGTGTATAAAAAATTTAAATTTAAAATATTTCATTTTCTATATTATAAAAAAAAAATTATGAAAAGATCAATCAAATTAAAATCAATTTCTAATAAAATATATTAATGTCTATTCCTTGGAGGGAAACCAATATAAAAAAAAATCATGAATTTCCTAGTGCCTTTTAAGATTTTTTTATATATAGAAGAGGTCCGCAGTCAAACCTAAATATAATTGTGATGGGTCATTCCATTATTAAAAATGAGCTAAAGATGGATTAGTGTATATAATAATGTCATTTCAATTTTTTAAGTGTATGTTTACAACTTTAATGTGCAAGACAAACAAGTACTTTTTAGGATACTGTAGTGTACAGGTCAAAAGACCTTTATCCTTTATTAAACATCATTAATGACACTTCAAGACATAACCTAATAATAAATATATATACAGTTTGAATAATAAATTCAAATTCAATTCATCTTCCATATATTAAAAAAAATATATAGAATGGGACACACTAAGGCATAATTTAATAATAAATGTATATACGATATGGATAATAAATTCATATTCGATTCTTCTTTTCCGTGCTAAAAAAAATCATAGAATGGGATTTTTTGAGGATTAATTTGATCTTAATTTAATTTGAATTTAGATAAAACAAAAATTAAAATTGTCTTATTAATTGTTTTAAACTCATTTGGTTGGACGCATTAATTCTGCTAAATCATCTTCTGTTTGTCTTAGTGTTTTTGGATTTCACTATTTTTAATAATAACACGATTTTTCTGATGATTGTAAACAAGTTAAAAATAAGGGTAAATTATTATTTAATCTCTCATATTTGATCTAATTAATTAATTAGTTCCTGCTTTTTAAAAAAATTAATTATTTAGTCTCTGTATTTTGATTTCATCAACACTTCAGTTCTTCCATTCATTTTCACCGTTAAATGCTTATGAAAAGATTAAAATACCCCTCATTTACTCTTAAATTTTCCATCCCACCTAGAAATCCAAATTTTCTAATAAAATAATTAATTAAACCAAATCAGAAAATCCAAATATATAATGATTAGAAAATTAATTAGAAAAACCATAACCACTGCTGCAATGAAAGAACAGACCGCCAACACCAAACACCACCACCATCGAAAAAACCATCAAGAAAACAGAACGACAAGAACCAGCAGGTTACCATCGATCAAGAAAATCAATTAGTAAATTACCTGCGATTGTTATCAACGATGCGATCCAGCTACCACAGGTCACCATCGGCGAGAACCAACAACATCTTGTAGTGTTCGAACGAAACTTCACTGCTTGTCACCAACCACCGGAGCACTAGTCCTCGATTGGGCCTTCACATGCTGATCGGTAGTACCAGGCCTCGATTGCGATCTAGTACTGTCGATCCAAGCTGACGTTCGTGCTCCAGTCATCTTGCCCATTGTCGATACGGGTGAGCTTCAACCTGCACTTCTTTTTCCTTTTTGATTTTCTATGAGTTCGACGATGATGGGTTTGATGATGGTTATTTGATGGTGGCTGAGCTTCGGTGATGATGATACTGAGCTTTGGTGTCGATGGAGCTTTTGAAATGCCCAAATAGATAGAGATAAAAAAGGGAGAAGAAGGGTGAGGTTGTGAACGGTGAAGATTAGAGTGGTGGAAAAGTCTAAGTGGGAGAGAGAGTTCGGAGGAGTGGGTGGTTTTGAGACAAAAGTGGAGGCGCTGCCATGAATTTTTAGGGAGGAAAAGAGAGTGGCGAGTTGAGGGACAGAGAGATAGAGGGAGTTGAGGGTGAATGAGTGAGTAAGGGGTATTATGGGTATAAAATTATATTATAATTTAATTAAAAATTGATTCAAGAGTTGACTAATAGAAAAATCATTGAAAATTGGACAGAATGACTTAGTTCACTGACGGAATCAAAATATAGGAACTAAATAGTTAGTTTCTCAAAAAGTAAGGATTAGTTAATTAATTAGATCAAATTTGAGGGATTAAATAGTAATTTTTCCTAAAAATAATTATTTAAAACAAAGTCTAATTAGAAAACATTATTTTAGATTAAATTTTATTAGGAAATAGTTTTTTAGATAAAAATAATTAAATTAATTTTAAAATGAGTTGAATTAGAAAAATTGAAAATTTTGATAGAGTTATATTTAATTATAATCATTATCATTCAAGTGGTAGTTCAAAATCTCCACTTTTCATTCTTCTAATATTTTTTTAAGTTATTTATTTAATTTTGTTAAATTATTATTTTTTAACCAGTACTTCTAAAGCATTAATTAGAAAAATCGTAATAATAATAATAATTTAAGGGTCCGTTCGATATCATTTTTTGTTTTTTGTTTTTTGTTTTTTGTTTTTTGTTTTTTGTTTTTTGTTTTTTGTTTTTTGTTTTTTGTTTTTTAAAAACAAAAATAAGATTTTGAAAACTAAAATTTGTTTTTTATTTTATATTTTATGTTTTCAAAATGTTTCTGGATAAATATTAAAAAAATAAAAAATAATAATTTTTTTAAAAATGTTTTATAATACTTATATTTTTGAAATTTAAAAAAAATAAAAAATAAAAAACTACAGTGATACCAAACGCCCCCTAAAATTAAAAAAAAAAAAAAAGTGCTTTACAACTAGACCAAGATTTCATCAGCTTATAAATTACAAAAGTTGTTATCCCATATAATTTTTTTATTAAAATTAAATTAATCCATTGTGTTTCCTAATCCTTATTGATCATCATCATAATCATTCAACTCATTATGAAAAGTCAATTCACTGTCTCTTGTTCTTATAATTGCTTCAACAAAAGTGAAAAATATGATAACACAAGTAGGCAGGCTTCTTCTTCTTCTTCTCCTTCTCCATCTCAAACTTTGAACGTGGTTGACAATATGATGAGCTTGTAACTATGGATGCCTTTTTTTTTTCTACTGCTTTATTTAGAAAGAGGGGCTTCTAACATTTTAAACCTTTTCCCCTTTTCTTACTTGTAAGAATTTGTCAAGTAAATCTCTTAAAAATTTAACTCATATAAAATTATCTAATTGATTTCTTTTTTTCATATCATTGCTTTTGTATAGTTTTCAATTAAAATTTATACGAACACTATATATAATGTCTTTTTATTATTTTTCAGTTGATCCATATATATATTTCATATTAATATTCAAAATTATCAAAAAGTAATATTTAAATTTAATGAAAAAAATTAATAATAATAGTTTAAAAATATTAAAATATTTTAAGAAAACATAAATTAAATGAAAATAATTTAACTAAAAATTGCGTAAGGCGCGGGCCTATGACTAGTTAATAGATTCTTATTGAGCTCTCCATCTTTATATATGCAAAGGAGATAATTAATTGAGATTTTAGAGTTAAAAATCAAATAAAGATGCGGGCGGGAGTGAGTTTTGCCAATTCTATACCTATGTTGCTAGGAGTTTGATCATATCTATTCCTATCCTGTTAGGAGTTGGGCAAGGACAAGAATAGAGGATGAGAAAGAAAGTACATAGCACTAATAAGTATCCCCATTTTATTTTTAAAATTTTAAATATTAATAAAAATCATATTTTTATTATATTAAATTTTGCATACTATAAGTTATTTGAGGAAAAAGAATAATTTTAAACCATACATTATATATTTTCAAATATAAATAAGTTTCTATATGTTATATATACATGAACCAATAATATATATATATATATATATATATATATATATATATATATTTTAAAATAAGATAATATTATTAATAAATATTAGAAATTAGAACATTCAGAAATATAGAGGAAGTAGAGCCCCAACTATTGAGTTCTGGCATAAAATAAGTTACTCTTGCTAAGGCATGAGCCACTTAATTTACAAATTTCTTTACAAATTTAATAACTAAGTTAGAAATTTATTTCTTTAATTCCCAACAATCTTCAATAATCAAGCCAAAATTGGAGTTCAGTTTTTGTAAACTGTTATAGTAAATGATTTTGCACAAACAATCTAATCAAGCTAAAATTAGAGTTTTGCTTTTGCAAACTGTTGACAGCTCATGATTTTGCACAAACACCCAGCAAACAACCTTCATAATCTCTAACTATACAATTCAATTCATACATATCTTATTTGATCTCTCTAAGTTATTCAAAATTCCAGATACAAATTGAGATTTATTCTTTCACACCAGCTGATTACGCTATGACCATCAAATCATCGTTGTAGAGTGAAGAAAATATAATACTTTTATAAAAGAAAACTCACTAAAAACTTTTATAAAAAAAAAAACTCACTAAAAATTTCTATAAAAGAAAACTTATTAAATCTAGGACTGCAAATGAGCCAAACCGTTCACGAGCGACTTGGCGTTCGGCTCAATAAAAGCTCGTTCGCGTTCGGCTCGTTTTATAAATGAGTCAAACTTGAACCTTACTTTAAGGCTCGATTAATAAACGAGCCGAGTTTGAGTAAAGCAAAGCTCGGATCGATTAGACTCGTGAATAGCTCGATAATAAGCTCACGAACATGCTCAATTAATATGCTCGTAATCAGTTCGATAATAAACTTGTGAACAATTTGATTATTATTATTATTATTATTATTATTATTAACTTAATAATTTTGACACTCCAAAAAATATATTTTAATACTCTTATAAAATTTTTAGTAATTCAATTTGACTAAAATATATATATTCCTGATTAATATAATCTAATATTTCCTTATTATGTAATCTAATATTCTAATATTTAAAAATATCTTTTTTTATTAATTACTCGCTCCATTCTTTTTTATATGACATTTTTTTAAGGAGTTTTTTTTTTCAAAATATCTGTCACTTTAGGAAACCAATAAAATTTTAATTTATTTTTTTCAATTATATCTTTATTATCTACTCTATAATTAATACACATATTATTCATTACTCTATAATTAATAAGGGTAATTTAGTCATCTTATTTTTGGAACTTAACTGTCACGCCCCGAACCCGAAGGCACGTGACCGGCACTAGGGAACGGGAAAGCTTAAGGCTTCCGGAACCCGTAGTAAGCCTGACTGTTCAATAGATGACAAAATTTCAAAGTGACAGCTGTACTGTCACAAATTAAGGGCTATGGGCCCACCTGTTAAGCAGAACCTGGTAAAAATTTCATATTAAAGCCACTCAGGGCTATCAACTCAACCATATCAATTTTCTTATTAAATCACATTAATGCCATTCAGGGCATTCATCTCAATGACATTATTAATATCAATCTCATCATCAGGTTCCTGCTTAACATAAATATTATAACCTCTATAGTGAGGAACCTCTGGTTACCTCAAATCTTGACATTTAACAAATAACAATGCGGAGTGCTAGAGTACTAATAATGTAACATAATATAAAATTAATTACATATCTGAATATTAACATACATTTCACTACCGAAGAATAATGGCAGGAATAACTCAACATAAACTTGTACTTCTCAAGCTCAACCTGCATCCTGGGAAAAATGGTGAACAGGAATGAGCGTTCAACTCAATGAATTATATAGTTATCAATATAACGTGTCATTCGAATGCTGAAAATGCTAATGCAATGTCATATAAGCAATTAATCATTTAATCTTACATATGGATGGGAATCAGTCCACAGGATCACACTATCATCAATACGGGGAGTCGATCCCCCACCTTGGCTCTCTGGGTCCAACTGAAAAATACTTATAATATCCAATACCTAGGGTACCAGCTGTCCCTGGCCGTAGCCATGCAGCGACCCGACTGGCAGCAGCGAGCGATGAGCAAGCTCCTGAACTGTCATACACCAGTCAATGCACATCCTGATCTCATATTCTCATTCCTAGTGACTCATGTGTCATCCCAATACCATCCAGCATTCACATCAAGTATGCAAC
>CATKHJ010584998.1:0-26333 GCA_949750685.1 Vernicia montana | reverse complement strand
TTTAAAAACATTTCAAATATCAGAAAATATAGAAAATATTTTTCGAAGTCTTGCTATATTTTTTAAATAAATATCCGAACATTGAACTATATCCTAAAAAACAACCATTGAGTTAATAATTGAGGAACTCATATATATTACATATAACTTTTTACCTAATGATAATATATATAAAAAATATATATATATATGTCTTAGTGATGATGGCATCTAAAAGAAAAAAATTGGGTCCCAGTTTAGTGCGTAAGGGAGTGTCTGGGGTCATCCATCATAAGACTTTCTATCCATCCAACCAATCTGTTCGTGCAAAAAAAAAAAAAAAATTCCATCCAACCAATCTGTGAGAATTGATGATATAGAAGATTAATTTCCTCCCGATTTGATGTACGGCCGCATGATATTTTATTCTGAGCCAGAGTGAAGAAAAAGGATTTTCCCACATCGGAAAGAACAGAAAGTACGCACAAAACCCTCAAACTAAACATTCTAAATTTATCTCCAATCCAATCATGGTTTCTAAACAACATTCTTTGCAAATAACGTTTAAGATATTTATTTATTTTTGCTAAGAAAAGAAGTTATAATAATATATGAAAAAAAAAATTCCTTATGAGAAAATATAATTACTCTTTTCCAAATACAGTTTGAAAAAAGCAATCTTTTCCCAAAAGTTTCAGAAATTCCACTTGCTATACCATTGTTATGTGCTCCATTAGAGTCATATTTATCACGTGTCAACTTTCTATTGGTACAAGAAGCTTAACAACTTTTAAAGTATTAGAAAATTGATGGGAAAAGACAAAACTTTATGGGATTTCATTTTCCTTGTATACCAAATTAGAAGGGTAACTTTTGAAGATAATTACCCTATTAAGATGATAAGGAGAGAAGGAAGTGAAAAATGAAGAATATCTTTTGAAAATCAAAACCCATTTTCTTTTCAACGTATAGTGGGATTTTTTTTTTTTTTTTAGGGTAAAAGCAGCAAAAGAATTTGAGAAAAATGCACGAGGAACACATTACATGGCCACATTTTAAGTTCGATAAGAGCCATATCACTATCACTTCTTATTTACCTTTTTTTAATTTTTTTTTTTTAAAAAAAAAAAAATTCCCCAAAGTGATTCGGTGAAAATGTCAATTATATCCATACTCCTTTTCTATGATATTTAATTTGCATGAGGTAAATATATAAATATTTATTTGGCTTGGCTTGGCTTGGCTAAAAAAATTAAAAAATTAAGTATATATAGCCTATACTTAATTCCAAGAGATTTCTTTTTGGATTTGTTAGTACCTAGGACTTAGATAAGCAAAATTTATATTATATAAATAGAAAAAAGGTAGATTATCCACATAATCCTAGTCTTTCTCGTCACTCACAAAAATTAAGGATTGATCAAACGTGTAAAGTTGTAGACTCATCATTAGTGGAGATTAAGTGTGTGATTAGATAAGAAAGGATCTTTACCCATTTTATCATACGGGTGTGCTTAATTTGAATTGATTGTGATAATTATATAATAAGTACAAATTACATTAATTTATTGCTATTTCTTTCTTATCCAGCCGTGATCCATTTCGTGTACGCTTTTGTAAATCTTACTATGTGATAAATGGTAAGAGAGAATTAATTCCAGGCTAATAATTATTAATAGCTACTTAGTAAGGTATAAAAGGAGCAAAAAAAAAAAAAAAAAAAAGAGATTTCACAAGTAAAGAAGCGTACGTCTTGAATAATTAATTAATGGGGAAATCATTAACTAATTAAGAGGGAAATATTCGTAAAGGAGGCCAAGTTCGTTCTTTCTAAATTAACACGTCACCCCTTGTCAATAGCATTTTGGTAGGCTGCATGTTAGGACCCACTAGCTATATTTTATTTATTTTATCCAATTCCAACAATCAACTCTCTATTTTAGATTTTTTTTATTTATTTATATATATATATATATATATTTTGTGCATGGGAGATATCGTGTTTCTAAATTTATAGAAGTTTCTTGCCTAAAATCTTGATTTTTCGTCCTATATTGTTGACAAGTCTTTTGGAGATTTTTTTTAAAATTTAATTTGACTTTTATATTACACCATTCTAAAACAACTCGAGTAAAAATTTATTGAGATAATATATAATTATTATGTATACTCAATAATATATTATTTATATTAAAATGTCAGTATCTGCTTCTATCAATTAGAAATTTCTCATATACTCATAACTACAACATGTAAAAGTTATTTTATCATATAGTTTTCTTAGGTTTGGCTAGACAACTACATTAGATTTGATTATATGACACGTTGGATATTTTAAATGTGTGGTCTTTTAAAAATCTATGCGGATTAGCTTAATAACAAAAGTTGGAGCTTAATTATATTATGTTTGGCAATATAGATATGCCTTAGAGTTTAAATTAATTTGAATTCACTGTATTTAAATGGCTTAGAAATAATTTTATGACGGAGAAGGAGAAGGATGCATGAACAATTGAACATGCGTGGCATGTTTCATTTTTTTCTTTTTAATTTTATTTAATTATAAAGGAAACATAAATGTTGAAAACTATTGATTTATTTTTTAAAGGCTCCATTTTATAAGTCTTCTCTTAAATCAATATTTTTATATTTACGTATTTTCTAAGAAAATTCTTAATTGCTTATATGTATATATACCTAATTGTCTATCCATCAAAATATTAGATAAAATACATAACAATAAAATTTTGATTTAAATAAATTGGGTGTACTATATACACTTTATATTATTATTATTATTATTTTTTCAAAAAATTGACTTCTATTAAAATTTGAATTTGAGATATCATGATAATTAAATTAAAAGTTGATTAATTTATTGAATTATTTTAATGATGAAAAATGTATTTAATTATATAAAAATTAAAGGTGTGGATTATATTATGAGTATTATTATATTAATATTTAAATATATGATTACGTAGGGTACGTAAAGTAGGCATAATCCCACATGTGCTGTTATAATTTACTGATATGATAAATGATGAATAGATGATGTATTTTAGATGAGCTTATGAAATTTCCAACTGACAAAAAGGCAGTGAAGCGAAGCCGCGAAGCCAACAGAGGTGAGTTGAGCTGAAAAAGCGGAACGCGGCTTCTGAAATGCACGTGCCATCACGCGTCGTTATGTTGGTCGGAAAGACAAATTTGTCATTGTTAGAAATGTTTTTGGTGGTGGATCCCAAGTCAAAATCTTCTTCAACGTAAGTAAGTAAGTTTTGATGTCCAATCATTCATCCCTAACAATATTAATCATTTAATAAATAACAATGATATAAAGTGGATGGGGATGTATATCACCTCATAAGAAGAAGAAATTGTTTTAATTTAATCAAAAGTTTTAAATTTAAATTTTAAATATATAATTATTTTAAAATTATTAAAAAAGAGTTTTATTATTTTTATAATTCCACTTGAATTGTATTTGAATTAATCGAAATACATATATTAATTCTGAATATGAATTCCTTAAAGAAAAGTGGATGTAGGACCCACATCTAAGATAGCCGTTTTTCCTGTTACTTTAATGCCATGCCATCAATTAATATCGTCATATAACGATAAAAATAAAATAAAATAAAAGCAATAAAAATCATTTGATTTAACCTAACTTGTATAGTGATCTCATCATCTATATTTAGTCAAAAAAAAAAAGATCTCAACATCTATTACTTCTTCAGTCTGCTAATTAAATTTAACTACTGTGCACGCATCGCCGTCCACTTTTCTCTCTCTAGTCTTTGCATTCTCTGCTATAAATGTCTCACTTCTAGTCCCGCCAAATGAACCAAAGCAGCACCTATTCAATTCCATCCATCGGAGCTAAAGCCTCCAATTCACGACAGCAAGCTTACAATTATTTACTTATATATATAAAAAAAAAATGAGGCTTCCAGTTGGAGCAGTAAGGCCATCCACTTTACCTTCTGCTTCAAATCACCTGGAACTCATCATTCTTCATAACTACTTTTCCACTTCCCATCTGTTCAACACCAGATTTCCAGCGCTACGGTACTCTAACTCTTCCCATCCTCTCAGTCTCAACAATAATAACTCATTCCATATCCTTTGCCAGCTCGCCAGTAACTCTACTAAACTTGGTAAGAAGTGGATGGAATATCAAGGAATCAACAACTGGAAAGGCTTGCTTGATCCTCTTGATGATAATTTAAGAAGTGAGATTTTACGTTACGGCCAATTTGTTGAAGCTGCTTATCGTTCCTTTGACTTTGACCCTTCTTCACCTACTTATGCTACCTCTAAATTCCCAAGAAACTCCCTTTTAACTAGGTCTGGAATTGGCCAAACTGGCTATCGCATGACCAAGAATCTCCGTGCCACGTGCGGCCTACAGTTACCACGTTGGATTGATCGAGCCCCAAGCTGGGTCTCCACCCAATCTAGCTGGATTGGTTACGTCGCCGTTTGCCAGGATAAGGAAGAGATTGCCAGGCTTGGCCGCCGCGATGTCGTTATTGCTTATAGAGGCACCGCTACTTGCTTGGAATGGCTTGAAAATTTACGAGCTACTCTAACTTGTTTACCGCACGGTGAAGGTGATAATAATGTGGGTGGTAATAACAACAATGGACCTATGGTAGAGAGTGGATTTTTGAGCCTCTATACTTCGGGTACTTCCACGTGTCCGAGTTTGCAAAACATGGTGAGAGAGGAGATCGCGAGAATCCTCGAAATGTACGGTGATGAGCCCTTGAGTTTCACGTTCACCGGTCATAGCCTGGGTGCAGCACTAGCTACACTAACAGCGTACGATATAAACTCCGTCCTTGCAAATGCGCCAATGGTGACCGTTATTTCTTTCGGTGGGCCACGTGTAGGGAATAGAAGTTTCAGATGCCAGCTGGAAAATAGTGGGACCAGAATACTACGTATAGTGAACTCTGATGATCTCATTACAAAAGTACCTGGCTTTGTGCTTGACAATAATGACGTGGCGAGCAATCAGGCAATCCACATGGCAGGACTTCCAAGCTGGATACAAAGGCGCGTGGAGAGCACGCAGTGGGTATATGCTGAGGTGGGACAAGAGCTAAGGCTTAGCAGCAAAGAGTCACCATATCTAAACAAGAGAGATATTGCCACGTGTCATGAGCTAAGCACGTATCTTCACTTGATTAACGGTTTTGTGAGCTCCACGTGTCCATTCAGAGCGACTGCAAAGAAAATGCTGAGTAATCATCGCAGAGAAAAATTAGGATTTAGATGACGTGTATAGGCAAAATTTGTATTTGTATATAATATAGGCGGAGGCGGAGGCGGAGGCATTATATCTTTAGCATTCCCAAACAAGAAATGTGGATTGCTATTCTTGTTGTAGAGAATTGGTAAAAAAAACCTTTTTTTTTTAAGTGTATTATGGTAAATATATAATCATCTTAAAAAACCATAGCAGTTCCTGATTTATGAAATAAATATATTTTGATTCTCTATCAACCAATAACATTAGACCATTAACATAATTAAAGCTAAATTATTTAAAATTTAGACGCAATAAAATACTCTTCCTACTATTATGTTAATATCAAAATGGCTTCAGTCTTTTTTCGACATAGCAATATTTAGAAAAAGTTTTAAAAAACATCATGTAATTTTCCGCTTTTGTAAATATAAGTCTGTGAAATATTTTTTTGCAAAATTAGGTTGTTAACTTTATTAGCAATTAAGAGTCTGACACTCTAACACCGTCAGTCTCAGCTGACTGACAATAAACTTTAATAAAAAAAATATTTTTTGAATGATGTAGCATCTAACTCATTATAGTGGAATTCATTTCTAATTAAAAAATATTTGAGAAAAGTTCAAAAAAATATCATGTGATTTTATACTTTTGCAAATAAAGGTTTGTGAATTTTTTTTAATTAAAATTTATTGTCATGTTAGTTGATACTGACGGTGTTAGAGTGTCAAATCCTTAATTGCTAACGGAGTTAACCATCAACTTAATTTTTAAAAAAATTAAAAATTCACAAATCCCTATTAAAAAAAAGTAGGTTTTTAAACTTATGGCACAATACATAATCAATTACTCAATTATTTATCAAACATAAACATTTGAAATTTAGTAAGAAAATTGACATTCAATTAAAATAATAATTGATGAATATTAAATCAATAAGTATATTATTTTGGGCTGAATCTTCGTTCTTAGACTTTGATCCAATACTCCTGTAAGAATAAGCAGAGTCAAGAGAGCCAGACTGGTTGCCTGGCAAAGAGTTCCCAACGTTCAAGTTAGTAGTCTTTTATATTTATGATAGAAAGGAGATAAGAAAAATGTAGAGTTCAATCTGACATTCTTTATGGTTTTCTCCGTCCTTTTTATAGATCTCAGGTCTCTTAGGTTAAAGGGTAAAATAGGGAGAGGTCATATATCTTTTGGTTTATAGGGTGTGTATTTCATGCTCTGAAAGATAAGACTTGATCTTGTCCTTACTTTCGTCAGACGGCAAGTAGTCGGTGTAGAATTAAGCGTGGGTACGCCGCATAAGTATGACTTTTTTCTGACAAAAGTAACGTGACGTAAGTGTTTTATAACCTCAACTGTCTTAATGAAACTTGCTGAACAAACTGTATTTATGGCAAGGGGGCGAATAGCTTTAGTGTCTGACGAAGTGGTATCTTCGTCTTAAAGCGGTAGAGAATGACTTTATGGGTTTCCTCTTTTATGTCTTTGTATTCGGTCTTCACTTTCTCATATTTTCTGTGTATAATGAGCTTTTAAATTTAATTCAGGCCCACCATATCATTGGCCATTTTTATCTCTCATCAATAATTAATGATTATAATGAAATAAAATCCATCTAAATTCACCTATTAGAACTATATTTATCATTTTGGTATATAAATATTTATATAAAATAAAGATTTTTCCTTTTTAAATATGCATCGATGATTTAGTTGCGTGAACTCATCACGAGTAAATAATAATAATAATAATTGGATATGATGATTAGTTTGATTTGGAAGGAAGTACAATGATAGTGATGTTTTAAAACTTGAGGCAAGTCTCCCTCCGACCATCCATGAGAGACAACAACTTCTATAACGTGGAAAACACCACACAATAAAAACAAAATTAAAAATATCTAACAAAGTCAAGAGTTTCTGAATATTCTATGATATGATTTGGGATACTAAGCTAATTACAGCTCCAAAGTCCAACACGACACCACCTACGTACGTTTTCTCAATCATTTTTGGCAATCTTTACCAAAACGACATCGCAATGATTGCAATTGCTAGCTTTTTCTATTTTTTTTTTTAGTCTCCTTTCCATATTTGTAGAAAATAAATTAAGAACAAATCAAATTAATTTGAAGCAATTGATAAAACTATCTAATAAAAAATCAAAATCACTATCTTATGTTGAGAAAATAAAAATACAACACGTCAACTTATAATAACAAATGTCAATATCATTATTATACTCCCTATCTAATGAGATTCCAAAAAATCTCTATAAACTAATTAAAATATAGAATTATAAACTTTTAGTGTTGATATTTTCTTATTATATATTTAGAGCGATTGATATCATTATTATTTATGTTTTTCTGTATTAAAGATTGGTATTTTTTAAAGCGTATTAATAAAACAAAGGAAAATCATTTTATATGCTTTTGTATATTTTTATTATTTTTTTTAATTTTAAAATATCAAAAAATAAATATAAAATGAGTTTTTTTTTTATTATTTTTATTTTTAACAATACCTACTGTTAAATCGCTCTTAAAATGAGTGTGTGAGTTATATAGATTAGCAAATATTTATAAAATCGTCATGGTTTTATGAATGAGTGTGTCATATCTTTAATCCATATGTGCATATCTTATTTAAAATAAATATATATGATATTAACTTGTGTACGGTGTGACTTTTTTTTTTGTGAGGGTGAGGTCTGATTTTTTGAAATCTCACATTACTTGTGATAAGAGTGTGTGTGAATTATATAAGTTATCACGCTTTTACAAAATCATTATTGTTAGTGTGAAAACAAAACTTAGAAGAATCAACAATTGTGGCCACTTCTCACCACCTACTTTACCATTGCCAAAGCACCCATGTGCACTCCAAGATTCCAACTATGCATCTCCTTCAATGGCTTCCACCAGTTTGATTCTCTGTCTGACGAAATCGGTCTAGTTTGTTTTGATCAACCGGTTCAGTGATTTTTATACCAATTTTCAATAAAATCATATCGGTTTCCTAGGTTTTTAGGCCTTCTGAATTCAATTTTGCTGTCCTTTTCACAAAATTCTGTCTCTATCTGCATTTTCTTGATTTTTCCTCAATTTTTTGTATTTTTCCAACAATCGGTTCGATCTTCTTTTGACCGATTCTGAATGAACCTTTACTAGTTCCCAAGGTTTTTCGACCTTATGAAATCAATTTTGCAGTTTGTTTTGCAAAATTCTGTCATTTTCTATATTTTTTTTATCTTTTTCTCAATTTTCTTGTTTCTTTAACCAGTCGGTTCAACCCTTTTCCGACAGGTTCTGAATGAACCATTTTTAGTTCCTGAAATTATTAGACCCTTTGAATTTATTTTCGGTCTCTTTTTTGTCACTTTGTAACTTCATTTTCTATTTTGGGCATTTTTGAATCCATTTTTGCCCTTCTAAATCAATTTCTGGTATCTGATTTACCAGTTTTCGAATTTATCTCATGTTTTGGGCAGTCTGAATTAATTTTTTGGCATTCTAAAAGTCATTTATGGCTTTTATTTTATCTATTTCAGACTTTGTATCCTGTCTGAATCCAGATTTTGTATCAATTTTACCAGAATCTGACTCTGTCTCCTGTTTTCACGTGTTCCGCTACGTATCCAATCTGTGCTCTGCCATTAAGATAGTTCCTCCTGTTATCACATGTTTCGTCACGTGTCCAACTTCGATATCTGTTATCAGATTTTGACTCTGATTATTTTGAAATTTATTTTTCAGCTCTACTACGCTTATCAGTTTATATTTCATTTCATGTTTTCAGTTTGTTTTAATTAGTTTTTTACTATGTTTTCTGTTTTCTGTTTCAACCCATTTTCTGAATTTACTGAGCAATTTCAAGTTGGCATATACGATACCACTTTGAGTTTGAGGGGGGTGTTAGTGTGAAAACAAGACTTAGAAGAGTTAATAATGATGGCCACCTCCCACCACCTACCTTGTCATTGTCAAAGCACTCATGTGCACTCTAAGACTCCAACTATGCAGTTTTTTCAATGGCTTCCATCAATCAAGGCACCATTAATGTATTATTTCCTCTATAAATATCATTGTAATTCTCTTGTAAAGTACATAATTGATTAATATAATTATTTGTTCATCATGTAATTCAATAATCATAATTTTATAAAAGAGTTTGTTTTGTTTCTAACATATGTGCATGTATATCTTGTTTAAAAAATAAAAATAGCTCCTAAAATATACTAGCTATAAGGAAGGACTTGGAGTATGATCTAAACGGTTGAGAGGAGTGGACGGTCAGTCTAAGAAGCGAGTAAATATCATAAGTCCAAAGAGCGTGTATCTCTGACCTGCCAAAAAGAAAGAGCAAATAACGTGTCTTTTGCTAGTGACATTAGGTATAGAGCAGTCTTTTTTTAATTTTCTATTAAAAACAAAATTTCAAAAATTTTTAAGGTACATTAGTATTATTTCCTAAGGGCAATAAAAAAAAAAAAAAAAAACAATGTGGAACATGCTTTCTTTCTTTCTTTTTTTTTTTTTTTTCATCCTCTAAAATATATTACTATTAAAATACTATTAGCTTAAAAAGTGGAAGAGTTTATGACCACACAGAAAAGAAAAGAAAAGATTGCAGCGCCCTACACTTGAATAGTCTACTCTCCGTCCCATTATTTCTATCATTATAATAGTACATATTTTCTTTTATTCCAATCATTGTCAAGAATCTCCACACTCCACAGTACAAATGTAGATAAATAAAATAAATTAATAATTAAAATAAAAATATGGGTAATAAAACTTTCTGAAATAGCCGCAATTTTTTGCTTTCCATCATTAAGAATTGAATGTCGGTGGTCTTCTTCAAGCATTATCGAAGTTTATCAAAATATTTGGCTTCAAGATTTTTTAATAATCATCTAATTTTCAATTTATATGTGCACCATAACAGGCTATTGTCCTAACAATACTAATATTGTTGAATATGCTGTCACTAGATCCACTCAAATTACTGCAGGGATAAACGTTTTTTTTTTTTTTGCCAAATGCAGGGATAAACGTTGGATACAGATTGTTAGGTATCCGTACAAATTAAAGATTTTGTTTATCATTAGAGTACTATGATTCTGCGCCTACAAAATAGTTTTAAATAAATAAAATTTCATAAGATAAATTATTAGGTTCTTGTCACTGATTCACTGTGAAGCCCACAATTTTCTAGCTAGAAAAAGAAATTATAGGATTATTTAGAGGTGGAAGCAGCAATCATTTTATCATATTTTGAAGGGTAGAAAAAAATATAATATTTTCTATCGAATAGGATCTCATATTAGAGTTTTCATCTACCAAATATTGATGGCATTATTTGGATATATGGAGTATATACATGATAATAATTTTTCATGATATTAGTGAAAAAAAGGATCAGCATTCTCTATTATGTAGCCAAGCCCATTGGACTTTCATCAAAAGATTGAAGCTCATCACTCTTTTTCTCAAAATGCATATTTGATTATAAGGATTAAACATCTGCATTATGTCATTCTACTGCTTAGTGTGCGATGATCCTCAATTCAATTACATTAATTGTTTCAATGTTAAGTTCATCTGAGGCTGAGAACACTCTTCAATAAAAAGAACAAAGTTTTGGGTAAAATTTGACAGGTTCTCACAACTCGCAACTTCTATTTTTAGCAGGTCGAATTTGACAGGTTCTGAAATTGGTAAAGAAAAAGGAAATAGCAGATTCACTTGCAATATCTATTTTTTCATCAAAAAATAAATAACCAGAAAATTTTTGGGGGAAAAATGAAAACGAACAAGGACATTTACTAACTATAAATCATGATGTAATATATTTCAGGTTATTTACGCTTTCTAAGACCATCAAGGTCTTTCAACTGTTCTTTCAACCAATTATGCTGATTCCGCAACCTATCAAGCTGCGCCTCAACCATAAAAATGTCATCTTTAAGGTGGTGCATCCGCCTCTCTAACCAAGCTACATCTTCATCTGATCTTTCACCGATCCTACCACCTATGTAGTAGTCTCCGTAAGGAACCACATGCACATTTTGGGGTCTGTTCAATAGGACAACTATGCTCACCTGCAAATAACGAGCAGAAGTGAGAATACAGGAAGTCGATGTCATAATGGTAACAGTCAATTCAGATCACAGAACCAGAATGAACACATGGAAAGAGCAAATTTTATAACCAGTCATTAGAAGAATATCTAGAATCTTTTTTATGAACAATAACAAACAATAGTAGTTCCATTTATAATAAAGAGATCTATGTGGAATTGAGTATCTGATTTGCAGGGCAAGGCATGAGCCTAATCAGGTGAGATGTTGAATAAAGAAACTGTAATTTTTTTGACAGCAAGCAGCAGCTTGTTGAACAGTGCTAAAGTTTGTGGGGGTGCATTTCTACAACTGAGAGTCTAAGAAGTGAAAGAGCTCGGCAATGCACAAGATACATGACACTGCAAAATCCACATCCATAGAACAAAGTAGATTCCAGATTGTAGTTCAAACTGCATTTACTTGCTTTGCATACCTGCATCAGGAAGATCACAGCAAATGCAACAACTAATATCAGGGAAATCTGGCTCTGCCTTCTCAAAAATGCACAAAATTTCGTCACATATTCTCCCAACAATGATGTAACCGATGTGGCATTTAAGAAATTTCCTTGCATAAGGTCACCAACACGTTCATTAACCTCCAAGGATCTGGATGTTTGTGCAGTTCTTCCATGGCGATTTAACTGTCTTGACCTTTCTGAAGCTTCTGCAGTCTTAACTTCACTTTCAGAATGCACTTCGCCATTTTGAATCAAGCTAGTAGCAGGAACTTCTGCTTAGAAAATGAGAATATTAACAAATAAAGTTAGCAATTGCATTATCTGCGATACTGCCAAGCATAAAACAACTAAGCGGATAAGCAACTAGTTCAAATTAATCTGTGCCATTTTAACCTTCTTGTTTTTCAAGATTCTTCTGCTTTAACAGTTCGTGTGCCTGAAATAATAGTCAATATACGTATTCAATATATAGTCAAACTAAGACAAAACAGAAAATTCAATACATGTACCCAAACAAGGTGAAAAAATACCATATTTATCCATGTAGCATAAGCTTCACGACACTCCTCCAAGGTAGACTGCACTATTTTTCCTGTAATAGTGTGCAGACATTTTGTATCAAATCCATCAATTCCACTTCATGTTTATGAGTGTGTGCATACCTAGCTATTAAGAAACATAAACCATATGCTAAATGATGCAGATTAAACAAAAAAGATATAGCACTCAAACACACGAAGCAGGCATATCAGGGCTTAAGGTTCATACTCCAGACATTTAATAGTAAACTAATAGCATCTGATCAACTTCTTATGCATAAATTAAAAATTTCACTCTTGAAATGCCAATAATCTTAACACACCCCAAATATTTATATGTATCATAGCAATTAAGATCTAAAAGGAAAAAAAAAAATGTCAACTATGAAAGTTTCCCCCACTGGGATTTGGCAGCTATAACAAATGAATGGATGCTTGAAAATTTAAGAGTAAAATGTTAAGCAACCAATCTATCTAATTCCTTTTTTCGTTTTGGTATATCGGAAATTTTTGAAAGTAAGAAGGGGTTTCAGGGTTTGAATCCTTAATCTCTTGCACTAGAAGGGAGACATTCAACCACTGACTACTAGCCCAAAGTGATAATAATACCTTGTTTTAAAAATAAACATAATTTGACAATAATTAAACAAAAAAAGGACAAATCACCTTACAAATCCAAAACTTTAATGCTTGTTTTAGTTTTAGCCTCCCTTTCAATTTGTATCAATTATATCCCAACTTTTGAGTGCCAGCAGTATCAATTATAGCCTTCCCTTGTGTTGGCCTTATTTGATCATTTATCAATCTCATGTGGAGATGGCATGGTATGCTATTATGTTCTATAACTTCCAAGCCAGACATGCCACATTAACATTTATCAAAAAATAGACATGCCACATCAGCATTTACTGCATTTCTGACCACTTCAAGTATCAGGCGTTATCTTCTTTTCTTCAATTTTTTGATAATTGTTGATACAACATGTGTAATGTGGAAGTCATCAGAATCATCAACATAAAAGACATTATATACACAGAACTAGTGTATAATGAGGTCGACACAGGGAATAACTAGAACCTATACTAGCACCCCAATGTTGCAGATATAAATCACAAAAAAGAAATGTGAAGCCAAATTGAAAAAAAAAAAATTAAAGTTTTGGATTTTTCAGTATATTAGACCTAAAAATAAAAACTAAAGTTCTAGGCAAACTTGCTTTTTTGTCCTGTCATTTAAAAAAAAAAAATAATAATTTTCAGTCCTTCTACAATTCAAAACATGTTGTCCCAATCTTTACAGCCAACATTGGACTAGTTCTTATTCTTAATAATGAGGACCAAATTCCTAAATATAATGACAAAAGCAGCCTCAATATGTAAATTTCTCTTGTAGAAGTACTTTTGGTGCACCATAAGAAATAGGGATGAAGGTAACATAAGTGAGGGAACAGAATATAATAGTTCAATAATATTCAAATCACGATTATGGACAAAAATGCAATCATTGGCTTAGCCTATTGGTAGTGCAGCTCTTGACTTAGAAATAGACCCAAGTTCGAGTCCCCCCTTCCCAATACCTTAAAAAAAATTATGGACTAAAATAATCAAAGAAGAGTCGTATCAATACAAGTAATAGCAGAGAAAAACCTTTAAAAACAGTTTTCTTGCTGAATGCCACATCTACATATATTTGCAAAATGCAGCCTTCATTTGATTCATCGCCATCTTTTACTACGTTCCAAAGCCCCTATATTAAAACCAGAAGTAATATCATGTAAGAATTCCAGTAGATCTCTGGAAAGTTTCAGTTTAATGAATGCATTAAATTGTAAAGAACTAATCTGCCAACGGTTTTCATGTTTAATATAGTGAATTATGGATGATATTTAAGTATTTTTTGGAAAATAATATATATTAACATCTTGCACAGCTATCCATTCAAGTTGTACCCATAGGAATCAGACTAAAGCAGATCACTGCACCCTTTAACCAATCAAACACCTCTTTATTGTTTCTCTTCATTTTTAAAAACAAATAAATTCCATAATGAATCCCTAACTCACCTTTATTAGAATAGGTAATAAGAACTTGCTAAAACAAAATTAATAACCAAGATTAACAACATCAAGAAACTCCAAAAGGAAAAAGAAGAGGAAGAAAATCTTGTTGTTGCCAAAGTATAGCATCACAAAATATCCATCCAAATCATGAACATGGACTTTTCAACCCCTCGAAATTCCTCCACCAAGCATCCCCAAAGGACAGCATTAATGATCAAACCTCAAAGCACATACTCTCAACAAAGATAATGACGCTGCATAACACTTTTCAGTTGTTCAACCATCAATTTGGAGAAACACTGAATTTTCTTTTGGCCTCTTTTACTGTTAACCATGCTGAATCACGAGGGATAGTTCAAATATTCCACTCAGCAAAGAGAAGATTATAGCGGAAGAAAATAGATGGTGAGAATCAAAAAGATGAACAAACAATAAGGATTTCAACATTGCTTAATTTCCTATTGACACAAGGTATGACTGTTTATAGATCACCTATCCAACAACCAAAATTGATTTCATTCCAAATCTGGAAGAAGGGAAGTGGGAAATGAAAAAGATTTAAGGTAAATGAGAAGGTGGGGGAGGGAAAAGAAAACTTTAAACAATATCCATCCATCAATCTATTTAATACATACATGAATAAATCATCAACCATGATTCAGTAGAATCTTGGCTGTGTCATGACTTGCCATTCCCACAGTCCTGACACAGCTCCACAACCTTAGGTAATGCCAAGACCTCATCACTCACACTCCAGATAAACCGGAAAAAAATTTATCACTTCACTCTAGTTAATTAATCCTAAACATTAAAAATAATTATATGGCTCCAATTCTATTTCGTAAATATAAGTTCCAATATAATACTTGAATATAATTGAAACTTTAGGACATTTTGTAGCTACTATCAATTGAGAAGTAGGGAGGCCAAAATAATGTAGTCATTCAGTATAGGTCATGATGGCTAGTACCTGAACGCGAAAATAATCTCCATAAGGAACGTCACTGATTTCTTGTGATGTCTCAATAACCATATGGCTGGTAAAAGCGAATGTGAGGAGGTCATAAAACAGAAAAAATAAATAGGTTAAATCATAATGTGCATAATCCAAAAAAATAATAATAATAAGAGGAAAATTGAATTTAATTCTTCATTTTAATTTAGAGCTAGAGGGGTTGATAAAAACTAAAAGGAATTCAGGATTTCTCGCCAAATTCCCTATTTATGAGTTTTATTCCATTTTCCATGTAGGAAATGAAAGGTGGTTTAACTATTTAGGGGTCTAGTAGAATTTATCAGAATAGGTGAGAGTCTAATCCTAATTATGAAATTTTTAGTATAATTAAGGTTTTATTCACCACATAGTTTGTATTTTATAAGATCATCTTTTTCCACACTAATAAGTTAGTCCTGACAATGAATTTAAACACAATGATGATGCCTTTGATTTTGTATATTATCATCCCTTAGTCCCTACATTTATTCTCAAATTAATTGCTCAAGTATAGGATTACAGGTTCTACATCATAAATAAATTACAATAATACAACCAAAGAATATTAGTTTGTAGCAAATTCTTGAATGCATGCTCACACTTCATCATTGTTCCTAGTATTGTGGCTAGGGAAGAACAAGATCTGTTAATTGTACCATATAACTATACCAGAAAAGTACAAGACATAAGAATTTTCCCATCTTAAACTAATGCAAAACAAATTCAGTATCATTTTCAACCAAATTTACGTCATCCAATATAGTCTGCTGATAAGTTGCAAGCATATCAGCAATGGCATAAAAAGTAACTCAGCCCAAAAATTACATAAACTAGCAGCATGTACTCAAGGGCAATCTACAGCAAAACCTAGTCTCTGAATATTCAGTTGTAGGTTCTTCATTATTGCGGGTAAAAAGTTCAAACTGCAAGGGAACAAACTGCAGCACCATAATTCATGTACCATCACAATGAGAGACCAAATTTCCACTGGCATCCGTTCAAGAATTATCAACTCGCTAGAAATAAGAACCTGCTCCTTGGAAGAATTAACCAAGGCAATTTGAGTCTTTGAGGATTCCCATTCCTCAATCTTTCCATTAAAAAAATATGGTATGTCTTCAAGCATTTTCCATTACAAGTTTACAACATTCACATGTTCATTTACAAACCTACCTGTTATGACACCAAATTTTGCAGAACCTTTACTACTACATCAACATGCCAGCTAACTGGTAAAACCAGTGCTTAAGCAGGAACCTTTTATGACATCAACCTGCCAACAACTTTTATGGCAAACAAACATGATTCTGCTGCAATAATCCTCTGGCAAATTTGTTTTCTATTTCCCAAAATTTTTTCCTTTATTTCCCTTTAAGAAACATAGGTTGATGGAACAACAAAATATTGCAACTACAAAATCATCAAAAAGAAAATATATGCCATGACATATGGGAACCTGTTTCTGTATACTCGAATCTTCTGGATCTCCTGGCAGCTGCCAAATTTTGCACCTTCACAGGAAGGTAACAAATTAATGCTAATGCAATGGATTCATGGAAGATAGCAACATCAGACCATGTAAACGAATTTTAGATTCATAGCGAGCAAATAAAAAGATAAACAGGTAATCCAAATTCATACCAAAATAAATTTTTATTGGATGCTGAAATGATACATCACGAGTATGACCAAATTTCTCCTGTGGGCACCACAATGAGCACCTGAATTCTGACAAGCACAAAATTCACTCAACCAACTGAAGATACATTTTGAATTTACATACTCCTGTATCTCCAACATCTCATCATAAACCACCAATAAAGAAAACAAAGCATGTACTTCAAAATGATGTTGCTATGGAATTCAAAGCAAATTACCTTTATCTCCACATCTTCTATGGAAAGATTCAATAAAAGTGCTACCACTATCTGAAAAAAACAAATTAAAAAACTCCTCTACCTTTATCTGCAGTCCACAGAATAAAGCAAAATCAGGGACAAACAAATCCAACATGCCAATTGCTATTGAATTTTTATTGGTAGAACATACTGAATCAAATTGTAAAGATACAGAAATGGTAGCACATAAATGCAGCATTACCGGAAATTTTGTTTCTCCCACTCTCGTATAAGATTCTCGAACTGCATATCAGAAACAGCCATTTCAGATTATCAAGGCACAACCTATAATAAACAATGTGATGTGTATGAAACAACAAATGTAGGCCCACATCAAATATCATCTAAAACTCACATCAGCAAATACCCACAGACACAGCATTTTCCCTTTATGGGATCCTAGTTATCCAACTCTACAATCTACATCCAAAGGACTCTATCACAGAATAGTTATCCCAGCATTTCTATCACAAATGTAGCTAACTTCACAAATTACAATCTTGAAATTTCCAATTTTTTCCAGTTCCAACTATAAAAATGATAGACTAAAATAGTGCATGGAGAAAAACCATTTTCCTGATGGATCACTAAGAAAACAATATAGCCATCAAATAGAAAAATGAAATCATATCCAGCATACTGTTTAGAAAACAACAATTAAATCTTTAAGAAAAGATTTGACTAACTCTCAGGGGCATCAGTATCGTCCTCCTTCCATGTCCAAGTCTTTGTTGAAGATGAAGAATCAATACATCCAACTGGTTCAACATCCTGTTCTGCATTATCTTTTAGCTCTGGAAGTGTTACTAACACACTATCATTCTCAACAGGAGGAGAGGGTGAAAGTGCATGCTCCTTCGAAGGAGAAGCATCCTTATCCCTGTTTCACATAAATGTGTTGACCTATTACATATTCTCCAATACAAATCAGAGGAAACTAATGTGTCCATACTCATACAAATACCTGGCATTGGAATCCGATTCGCTGACCTCTTTGAAGTTATTCACCTTTTCAATTACAAGTCCATTATCTTGGGTGTTGGACCCAGATATTGATTCCTAGAAAATTAGTATAAAAAGAAAAATCTATGAAATAAACAATTCAACTACAGTTTTCATCATCCAATTATGCATTCAGAATGGTTCGCTAAGTGCAACGCTTCTGATCTATCAACTGAAGAAATCAGAAAGGGAAAATTTGCAGAAGAGAAATGCGTTTATTGATAGATTCCCAAGGAAAGGGGCTGTACCTAAGTACACCAAAATAATAAAAAAAAGTACTAATATAAAAACAAGAAAGTTCCAAAGTTCAAAAAACCTGCTGTTCTGTTATTGCTTTAGCATCACTACAATGCTGCAACCATCCATCATTGATGAGCTTGAAAGCTTCGTCGCGGGATAGGAATGACGCAAAGAAGTACTGCCAAATCAATAACTGGATTTAGATATTGCAGCTGTTACTGAAATTCAGAAGTGAAAGAGAAAATTTTCAGGCCACATTTTTTTAAGACATGCCTTTCAAATAGAATACCAAAGGAGAAATACACCAGATCTAACACTACCTTTCTCCCTCCAGCAAAAATTTCTATCGCATTAGGGAATATTCCAGCTGTCTTGGCTCTTTTTACACTTGTAATTTCAATGAAGGGAATTATTTTCTGTGCCACAAAACTCATTAAAAGTTGCAGAAATGAGAAAAAGATAGAGAAACAACTACAAAAGAACATAAGCCTCTCGCAAATAAATAGAAATGTGATTGATGTTCAAACACACCTTCGTCTCAAATCCAAATATGTTGGAATAAAAGCAAATATGACGTGTAAAAAGGTACATATGCCCCTGCAAAATGTAAATAAGAAGTTAATGCATAAATATTAGGAAATAAACATAGTTAGCCCCTTCCCATGCAAGTCAAAAGAGAATAAAAAAATCGTCGCACAAAACTCAGTATGTCATCATTTACCTAAAAATTAATTTCTCAGAAGTTGACATGCGGTATATTAAAGCAAATAGTCAGAAAAACAACCCACCTCCCCAAATACACAACACCGGTTATGATCAAAATTACCTGAAGAAGAATACTTTCCTGGAATGCACAATTAAAATCCTGTACAAGAGCCTATAAGAAAAGGAAACAAAAGGGAAAACATTAGAAATTTCTTCAGACGAACAAAGGAAATACTTCAAAACTCTTGGTCTAAAATATTTTTAGAGAGAGGGGCAGAAAGATTCAATTAAAGGCATATTAAAAATTGTTAACATTGAGAATCTTGCTAGTTTCTACAAAATTCAATACAAGATACAAAAAAATTCAAAATACATACATGCACAGAAACACACATCATTGAAGCACAATTACAAGTAAGGGCATTAAGATCAAATAAGCAATTTGCTCCACTGTGCATGATGTTGTAACAGTTCTAAAATGACAGTTCACAAACTATCACATCTGTGCAGAGACACACACTCTCTATAGTACTTTATTAATTTTAATTAAGCCCGCCTCATTTGTTAATAATGCTCCCTGCAGCCGCCATGCAATAGCAAGGATAATGATAATGATTTCATCAATAGCCTCCAAAAAACTTTGGACTCAAATATATTGTTTCCTTAATTGCTTCATTGTAAGTAAAAAGAAAAACTAGTGTCAAAACTCTCCAAGTGATATGAACTATTAATAGAGTTAGCACATTTGCATCAAGCATTATGAAAAATGTGTACTCAAACAAACTAAATAGACCATTAAGTTCCCAATGAAATTTTCTTGCATATTCTTTTCTAAGCTAAGCAATCCTGCTGAATTGTAAGGAACAAAACATTTAGAAAACATTATCCATAGATTAAAGTCACTTACTTCCTCAGGTGGCAGACGGAAAAGTTGCCGATATTCTTCACTCCTCAATAATGCTTGGGACTGTACAAAGAGTAAAAAAAGAGAAAATTATTGTCTGAGATCAGATATCAAAGAAGCTTAAATGGCAGAAGGAGAAAACTACGTCAAAGGCAGGCATTGAGATACTAATAAAAGTTGTGATTACATGCAATCCCTAATATAGTTTTAATCAGTTTTCTAAAGTATCTCAGTTTCACACCAATATTAAAGCAGATCAAAAGCAAACATAAACATAAAGATTACAGATCAAGGTCTACATTTACTCAACTGTAAGTCGTTCTAACAAGGAAAGGTATTGGTCCAACTAGCACAAACGTACAAGATGTATCCTAAACATTTTTTATTAACACATTCAAATATCATTTATTCCATTTTTATCTTTTCTTTTCTTTTTTTTCTTTTTTTTTGGGTACATTGGAAACTATTGTAATTTCTCATTTCTCCGGTTCCCCTACCATGTAAGATCTTCTCTGATCGTTTAAGCACTGTACCACCATAAACACATGCACGCACCCCAAAAAAAAAAAAATTTAAGTATCCAAGTATTAGAAGGAAAAGGAAAGACGGAGAGTGTTTAGTCGTCGTCCCCTATGTTGTTTCATTTAAAATGTAATCAGCAATTTGATCATCTCTGAAATGGCAACCACTTGGACAACAAATAAAAAGAATTTGATAATGTCAAAACTCATTCTCATCTTAAAATTTAACTCATATTGTTACAATTGGCAATTCTCTAGCTTGCTTCAAGTATCTAATTCAGAATGCGAATAACCTCAATTATCCTAAGCAAGTAAATTCTTCAGTTACAGAGTGCTGGAGAGACATATAATTATACAATTCCGGTTTTTCCTTTTTAATTTAATCAAACACAGGAAGCGCGCTACAAATAACTCTGGCGTTTCAGCTGATAGCATTAACGCAGAAAAGCAAAACTGAACAAGTATCCTTCAGGGAGAGTATAAATACGAATACACGCCTCCGTCAATTTGAAAGATAAGTACCTGAATTTCGGCGTCTCGGTTAGGGTTTGTAGAAGAATTGGACTGGTCGATACGATCAGGTGTGTCGGCACCGGGGGAGACAGTAGCTGGAGAAGACGATTCAGACGCCAAGTCAGAAGCTGATTTTGAATCCGAGGGCTCCATTGGCAACGAAGCGATCCTCTCTGCGCTTTCTGAGGCCACAGCCATAGCACAGAGAGAGATCTATTATTTTGATTCGAAAATTAGTGAGCTCGGAGAAGGAAATTAAATTTTGGATCGAATAGATGGCGAGAGGTAGTTGAGATAGTTCGCTAGTTCTTCGCCAACAGACAAAATGTGGAATAGTCGGTTTGAGTCCGAGTTGAGGTCAATATCACTGAACAGCAAAGTCCCTAATTGGGACTTTGACCTATTGACACGTGGATCTTTCTGATGTGGATAATTTTAAGGATCGGGATGCAATGTTAATAATTTTTATTAATCAACCAAATTAAAATTAAATATTAATCAAAACCATGGTATTAAAATAATTATAAAATTAAATTAAAAAAACCGAAATATTAAATTTTAATTAAATAAATTATATTTATTTTTTTTCTATAAAAAATAAATATTATAAAATATTTTTCACTCTAAATTTTAAACTTTAATATATCATGAGTATTATAATCAATAACATCAGAATTTTGATAATTTTATTTAATTGAATCGATTTAATTGAATTATATCAATTTCTTTCTATTAATGAATTTTTACCGATAAATGCTGGCTGCTGGTTCCATCGGAACATTTGCCAACCGTCACGGACAAAATTGCTTGGCATCTCAACAGCCGATGTATTTTTTTTTACGCGGTTAATTGCCGATGGGGCGGGAAGAACAGGCGTGTTTTGCCATTTCTGTTGCACTTTGCGCAGGACAAATCGATTTTTTGGAATGTGGAATTGCAGATTATTACATTTGTAAATACACCAATAAATATGAGTAATAGGTATTAAATAGGAATATTATTACCTATACACCAGCATAAATTTATTTCATACATTAAATTAATGGGAGATAAAATATTTTAGTTAACATGACTCTTTTATTTATTTTTTATCCAGCAAAAAAACACCGATATTTTTTTCTGATAATAAAAAAAATATTATTTTTTTTTATGTGTTCTTATTTCATTATATTGATATATGCAGTCAATATAAGTAAAATTTAATCATTAAACAAATTGTGATTTAACTAGTTAAGGCAAGTTTTTTTTCTAGCAGATTTCAATATTGATTGTTAGTTTTTTTTTTAAAATATTATTTAGTCACTGATATTTGATGAAATTAAAGAAGTAATATTTTGAGAAATTGAATATTTAATCCCAATAGTTTTATTTCTAATAAGAAATAATCCTCCCATCTAAATTTATTAATTTTTACCGTTAAATACATATAAAATTTCTAAAATAACTTTTATAAATAATTAAGGACATATCCATTTAATAAAATATATTTTTTGAAAGTGCATTCCCTCTTTTTGGCTTTTTCTTAGATATAAGTTGCTCATCAATGCTTGCTTAAGCCAAGCCAATCCTTTTAAATCAAATGAAAATACTATTTTTAGGCATGACCACCCAATACCCATTTGATCTTTCTCTCAATCCCTTTCAATCTTTCCCTTCCGTTTCGTTTCTCTCTCTCTCTCTCTATGTATAACAATACTCTGTTTTTTTTAAGCTTCAATATATATATATATATTGATATATAGAATTTTCTGTTACATCCAGTTCTTGATTCTTGAAAATGGGTTTTATAGAAACAAAAGAAATAAGAGTAATGGAAATTGAAGAATTAAAGCACATGTTAGTAGCGTGTGCCGGTCTCAGTCGAAGAAAAGATGATGAATTTAATGGGTCGCGACTTTCGTCGGTATAAATGGACAACGATGTCATTGACGGTGGTGGACAAAAGCTTGTTTGTGTTACTAGTGGTGTTTCCTTTCTTGGGTTAGCCATCGTTAACCGCCTCTTGCGCCGTCGTTACTTTGTTAAAATCAGGGTTTATGTGATATCCATGGATGAATAGGGTATTTTTGGTAAAAAAAATTAGTTTTACTATTAAATTATTATTTTCAATAATTCATTAATGTTTTTTTTTTTTTAATTTGAATGAAATGGCGATTTTCTATAAGGAAATAAAATATTAAGAACTAAATAGTCAGTTTTTCAAAATAAATAGAGTATACCATTAATTTAGTCAAATTTTAAAGATTAAATAACAGTTTATTTATTTTTTTTATTTATTATCTTACCTAATGTATCTTTATTGTATTGAATTCTAATGACACATTATAATTCATGTAATAATGTTTTAAAAAATATTTGGGTAAATCGGAAAGTTGCCAAGCTAATCAACCGGTCAACTTCTATTAGACTCCATGATTTAATAAAATTTATTCATATTAAATTATATTTTTTTTTTAAGAAAAAAAATTAATTTCATTATCTCTTTTTTATCTTTTCATTATGTTATATAGAAAAAATAAAATTAAATAATATAAAAAATGTTTAAAGTGATAATATTACCACTCATACTCCTAACCTCTTATAATACAAAGTAGATACTAAAAGAACATTATATTATTTCTTTTATCAACCTTCTTTAGACATTTATTTCAATTTCAAACTCCAAAAAATAAACTAAAAATCCACATAAATTGCCCTAGAGAAAAAAAAAATCCTCGTAAACTATGTCTACATTTATTACTCCTTCCGTTCATTTATATATGACGTTTTTGAGAGTTTTAATTGGATTAAAAAATAATTAATTAGTTTTAATGTTAGAAGAAAAATGAGTTGAAAGACTAAAATACTATTGATTTTTTAAAGATTAAAAATTTATTAATTGATAAGAATAAGGGCAAAATTAGCCAAAAAAAAAAGAAATTTATTGATTGTATAAAAATGACAATTAAATAGAATTTCAAACGTTATCTAAAATGTTATATTTAAAGGAACGGATGAAGTATTATTTTTTATTAGAATAACTATGGGCTATATTTTCTCAAAGCTTAATGATAAAATTTACCATAATCTTTTTGCATTTTATTTTATTTTATTTTTTTGAATTATATCATAATTTTAAAATTTAATATAAAATGTAATATAAATTAAAATTGAAATTAAATTTTATATTATTATTAATTAGAAGGGAGAAAGTTTTAATTGACCCTTTTATAAATTTTAATTGAATTAATTGTTTTTTTATCTTGTAATTTAATTAAGTAATTGATTTGATTAGTTATAGTTCATCAACTTTGCAAAATTGAACAGTCTAATTAGTTCCAATCCAAATTAAGGAAGAAGAAGAAAAAGAAAAAGAAAAAGCTAAACTTTTTCTTTGAAGAATATGTTCCTTTTCTTAGAGTTTCTAGCTAGGGCTCCCTCAGGTGGCTTCAGCCACGAGAGGAAGACTCCAAAATCAGTTCCTTTTTGTAAATATTGTCAGGCCTTAGGCCTTTGTGCGTGTTACTTTTCTCCCAGCTTGTCTGGGTTTAATATGTTTAGATTTAGTTCTTTGTTTTGGCCTCATGGCAGTGATTTTGCCATGCCTCATTCCGGTGGTGTCCGGCCTTCTCACTACCTCCATTTTGTTGTGGATTTGCACATAATAGGTGGGAGGTGGGAGGGGGAAGAAGATGTTGGTTCCTGTTTTAGAGATCTTGGATTTGGTGCTTAGACTTCAAATTTACAACAACTGAGAATCTCCATTGACACTGACAGTGGCACAATCTTTTTTATGGCCATGGTTGAATATTAGGAAGGGTTTTGTGCCTTGTCAAGGTTTTTATGCTCACATATTTAATTTTATCAGGTGAGTAAACTCTGAGTCAGGTCAGTACATTAAATTTTGGATTTGTCCAGCGGCGGTTCTCCTTGTCTCTCCGGCAGATTCTTTTGTCTCGCAGCCGCAAGCGGTGGAGGAGGATTTGGCAGAGACAATAGAAGCTTCTGGATTGGGGAGTTTCAGTCAGGGGCACCATTGTAATTTCAACTTAATTGTAGGCCATTAGGTTGTTTCTTCAACAGGCTCTAGGTCTGGGCTTTGAGCCTTTTTAATGAAAGCACTAATTTCTTCTTGAGGAAATTACACTATACACTGTTTTTAAAAAAAAAAATATCATTTTTATGGTTACCCTTTTTTTTAATACATTTTTACGGGATATTCTTATCTTTTATATGATTTTTTTCTTATTTTCTTTCATTTTTGTAGCCTCTTGCTTTTCAACGTTAGTTACAAATAAATCACCAACACCTTTTGTAAAATGATGACATAGGCAACGATACTTAGTTGATGTTCATGAAGTGGGTCAACAACTAGTAACGTAAATAATGAGTGGCAATTAAGAACAACATGTGGCCATATTACAAAACAACACGTGGCCATTTCAACAACAACAAGTTGCTTAAAAAGTAAATGTATGCTTGAATAGCATATTTTTGTTGATGGTTATGATGTGGCTTATTAAATGCTTTATTAATTTATTTAAGTTAATCATGAGTTTGACATTAAATTAAATAATTATTATGCGTTGGTTATTGTTTCAAAAAGTTGAGGTGGTTTACTAAATGTCTCTTTTATTATTATTATTATTATTATTATTATTATTTAACCCAATCAAATATTGCCACCTCAATCCTCTATAATTTTCTCCACTCTTCATTTTTTAATTTATTCATTATATTTTATTTTGTTTTCTCATCTTTTTAATTTTGGGGTGTTATTAGTTAATCTCAAATAATTTGAATACCAAATTGAACTCAATTCAAAAATTATAATATTCAATCAATTTGATCGAATATCTAAATTTATAATTTTAAATATATATTTTTAAAAAATATATTATTTAAGTAGTAATGTATTAATTTCAACTTGAATTTAAACTATTTATTTGAGTATTAATTTGAGATTAATTAAATATGTTTGAGACTTGAGTATTAATTTTGAGATTAAATAAATTTATTTGAGTTATATTTGAGATTAAATAAATAAATAAATTTATTTATTTGAGTATTAAAATACCAAATATATATTTTACGTATAAAAAAAATTTGGTATATGTATACCATGTAATATTATTATATATTATT